>PVJX010002472.1:0-128064 GCA_004027295.1 Dolichotis patagonum | reverse complement strand
AAAGGAAAGGAAAGGAAAGGAAAGGAAAGGAAAGGAAAGGAAAAGAAAACTCTTGGGGACCCCCAGAATTCCTGGACTACATCTAGGACAAGAAAACAGAGAGCAGGACCCTATGTGTAGAAACCTCCTCATGCCTGAGTGTCACAGAGAGCCACTGAGGGGCTGGAAAAGAGCCGTCAGGTAGCCACTCTGACCTGCTGGTCCCTAGAGGCAGGAGGAGCCCATCCAGCCCATGGGCAGAATTCCTAAACACCCAGGTAGTTCCAGCTTTTCCTGAATACCAGTGAGGGGGATGCTTGCAGCAGGACTGGACCCCCCTTTTCTTTTGGCTCACCTCCCTGCACACCCCATTTGTCCTTGAGCCCCTGTCACCTCCAGCACCCTGAAAAGCCTCCTTCAGCCCCTACTCTTGTAAGTTTCTTGGCTGCTCCGTGAAGGGGGGACGGGCAGAGGGGAGAGTGATGTAGCTCAAGCCCAGCACAGTTCTCCCCTCTGGCCACTGTCGAGGGCAGTGACACTGCGGAGGGGGGAGTGACTCCCACTTCTGTTCAGCACTGGGCGGCAAGCGCTGGCCAGTGTCCGCATACACAGAAGGAAACTGAGGTTTAGCACCAGGATCTCTAAGGCAACGGGAAGGAAGGTGGCCCAGAAGTGGGTCAGGCACCCAGCGATGTCAGATCGAGAAAGAGTCTGAGTCAGAAGAGGGAGGCCGCGGTGCCATCCTCACGAGCCCCACGGGCCTCAAAGCAACAGATGGCTTGGGCAGTCCGGCTGTGGTCGGCACTGTCACTTTTGTTTTTCAGATAGTGTGTGTGCTAGGGCAGTGTTTCATGTCAGTACTGTCACGGGCCGGGGGACTGTGACATTCATTTGCACAGCCCTGGCTGGTGACAGAGGGTTCTGCTGGGAAGTGCCTCAGCTCGAGGCCCAGGGATAGATGAGTGGTAAAGTCCTGCAGGCACTTGGCCTCCTCTTTCTGGTAACTACCTCAGGGAAATTCAGGCCCAGACATTGCCGGCTGCCTGCAAAATCACCGATGCTGCCTGGGTGTCACAGTTTGACATCAAGGACCAGGCCCCGAGGTTCTGTGACCCTGTAAATGTTACTGCCCCTCTCAGAGCTGCAGTACTTGTGAGGTGGAGCTCCAGGTCCTCCTGGTGGCCTTTTCCTGCCTCTCCTTCCCTTCACACCTGAAGTGTCCCCTCTGGGCCCGGTACCTGCTTCGGCTTCTCTGTCAGTCCTCAATCCTGTCGCCTGTCCCAGGGGACCTGGGAAGCCTCTTACTCAGTGCCAGAACAGAGTGTCTAAACCTCAGCACTCTGAGAACCCGGGGCTGGCTGCATCCTTTGGGCATTGTCCTATAGGACACTGGGCAGCCTCCCTGGCCACCACCCACTGGGGACAGCATTGCCACTACCCCATCTGTGACAACCGGAACTCTATCTAGACACCACCACCTGTGCCCAAGTGTTCTCAGCAGGGCACTGTCGAAGTCTCCCCCTTTGAGGACCACCAGAAGTGACCTCATTTCGGAGGTAGGACTGGTATTGGCAGTGATTTCACCATCTCTGATTTTCAGGTGTGTGCTCTGACACTGTGACCTGGCAAACTCTCAGGGGTGGCTGAGTGGTGACCCCCAAATCCTGTCCTGTGACAGAAAATTCACAGCTCAGCCAGATTTGAGCCATGAATTTTCACACTGAAGTCACCACGAGCTCAGTGTCTTCTGTTTATCGTTTTATTTATGTTAACTCTAGAACTTTCTTCTCAGTGTGCAGTGGATTTCATTCTTGCTTTTTGTTCCTCTTCGGTACTCTCTGACCTCTTCTCCCTCCCCTGCCAGCTCCTCTTTTTATTTTTATGGAACTGGTCCTGCCTGGAGATGTTTACTACTTCTCTTCTTATCTCTTCAGCTTGGTAAAAGTCCCTCGGCAGATTTGGGAGTAAAACTTAAATCCCAGCTGAGAAAGTCCCTGTGGAGAGGGCAGCTGGATGAGAGGCCTGCCTGGCGGCCTGTGACAGCAACTCCAGAGTCTCCCCTCGGGCTCGGGAGCCGTGATGCGTCAGGGCAGCGCGAGGCTGCAGGGCTCCCTGGCTTCCAGAGGTGGCGCTCAAAGGCTGTGAGCATCTTGCTGCAGCGCAAACGTACCCAGGCAGTTAGGGATAATCTGCAGGTCCTCTGGGAGCCAGGTAAAGTGTTAGCTTGGAGCCATTCAGATCCACTTCACTTGAGTGTGCGGGGCATTTCTGGTTGCACTGTGGAGCGAGTGTGTGAGTGTGTGTGCGCGTGCGCGCTCATGCGCGTGCTTGCCCCTGTAGTGTCTGCTTTGTGCAAGTTTTCCAAGAGCCTGGGCCTCTGGTCCCTCCTCCCTCCTAGACTTTCTGCTTGGCCATCAAGGGCTTCCTGCTGGGTTTGGACACTGACCGCCAGTTTCAGGCTGGCACTGGTCAGGCCAGAGGACATGATGAGGACCGGGGTGGGAAGCAAGGAGGAGGACACGGAGGCAGCACAGGGCTCAGGCACTAAAGAGGCCTTACTGGCCCAGGGTGGCCTGTGTGTATGAGGTGGGGGAGGGGCAAGGCCTGCTGTCCCTGGGAACTTCCTGCCGTGGCTGGTGTGGGGGACTGGGACAGCCCCTGCATACAACCTGCCTGAGGCGCTTGGTCCTGAAAGAGAGGAAGGTACCCTGGGGGGCAAGGAGGGACAAAGGCAGTAAGGGAAGACAGAGGACAAGGGATGAGGGGTCAGGTACACAGGCACAGGGTGATCAAAATATACAATGAATGTTTAAATTTAAAAAATATTTATTACTGACAAAAACACATTGCTTTTTAAACCCCCCCAAAATACCTCCCCCTCATTGCTTTTGGACACACTCATCCCATCCTCCCTGCCACTTTCTGAAGAGGTTCTGCAAGTCCTCTCTCCTGAGTGTCTTTATGAGGTGTGCACAAAAGCAGAGAGAATGCTGCTGCCAGGTGCCATGCAACAGAAGGGCAGCCTCGTGACAGCATCACCCTGTGCCCTTATCCACCTACTTACCAGGCCTGGCACTGTGCGACTCCTGACTGTTCCCCAAAGTCAGAGGAACAGGTAAACGTTTGAATCAATCCAGGACACAAAGGCAGCCACAACAGCACAACTGAAGACACTCATGAAAGAGGGCTTGCAGAACTGCTCCAGGAAGTGGTGAGAATGATGGGATGAGTATGTTCAAAGCAAGGGGAAGATTTTGGAGGGACTTAACGGCAGTGTGTCTTTTACTGTAATAATTGTTTAAACGTTCACTGTATTTTTTGATCATACCTTGTAGACACTGGCTTTCAGATAGAGCAGCTCAGAAGGACCAAGCCTGACCTTTGAAGGTGCCACGGCCCCACCCCACATGGATGCATTAGAATTGCATTAGAAAGGTTTCTACTTTGTGTGGTTTGGGCAAAGGGAACTCTGACCCCACACTCACCCCTCACCCTGGTTCTGAGCCTGGTTCCTGATCTGGTGGGAGCTTATCAGTTAGTGCCAGACCAAAGGCAAAGTGTGTTTTCATGCATTTATATGAACATAACACTTGTTATGTTCCAGGTTCTAAGTGGTGAAGATGTAGCCAGGAGCCTAGCAGAAGCCTCCAGAAAAGCAGAACAGCAGCGTGGAGGTGGAGGTGGGGAGGGACTGGTGCAAAGGGGACTTTTGGGGGTGAAGGCAATTTCTGCATATTTATCAGCACAGGTACATGCATCTGTTGGCACTCATTGAACTGGATGCTTAAAATAGATGCATTTTAGGTAAATGATGCTTCCTTAGAGCTGATTCAAGAACACAGCCCTGCCCCGGGCCTGGCGGGCCTGGGGTGCTCATCTTGGTGGGAGGAGAGAGACTGAAGCCACAGCACAAAGGGTAGTGATGAGCCTCCGGCGGGCAGTGCACTGTGGTTCCAGAAGGGCCGTTCTCGTTCCCACCAGGAGTACGAGTGCTTGGAGCAGGAGAACGCCTTGCTGCGGAGGGAGATCGCCAAGCTGAACGAGGAGCTGCAGCAGCTGAGCCTGGCGCTGAAGGAGCACGAGAAGATGTGCCCGCTGCTGCTCTGCCCCATGAACTTTGTGCCCGGGCTGCGGCCTGACCCGGTGGCCAGCTGCCTGCCACGATGACCCTCGAGGACCTCCTCCCCTCTCCATCTTTACACCCCAGGCCAGGGTCCTGCATCCCGGGGCAGGCACCTGGGCCCTGCCCCCTCCTTCCGGGAGCTCCAGGCCTACGCTGATGGGCTCAGACCTGACCCTCAGGGACCTGGGGCCATGGAGCCAGCAAGAAATTGCATCTGTCCCCTCTGGCAGCCAGTGGGCCCCACTGTTCTACAGGGTAATGTGCTTTAGGTTTTGGATAATAAAAATGGCCACTATCTTGCCTTTCTCCAGATTCTTGGGATTTAGGGGCACAAGGCAGCCTCTCTTCCTGGGAAGGCCCCCGCCATCCCATGGTGGGTCATCCCACTGCCTCATCCATGGCGGACTGGAGAATGGGACTGTGTTTTTCAGAAGCCTGTGAGTCTGTGGGCAGGAAGGACCCAGCCAGGCCTGGTGTTTGGCCAGGCTTTGTGTGACCCTGCACTCAGCTGGCCCCGCCTCATGCTGACCCTCACAAGAGGGTCTCTTCCAAGTTGGTCCTCCCCCTGCTCCGAGAAGTCCAGATCACCTTCCTGTTCTGCACGTAGCACATCAGAGGACAGAATTACTTTATGTTAGAGAAAAGGGAAATTGCTCCCCTTATTTAAAAACAAATATTTGGGTAGAAGGGACAAGGAGGAATTCTCTTGTCCAAATCCATTTTCTCAGGTAAGGTAGACTCATGGCCAAACTAGAGCTCGGCGACTTGGGAAGGTGTCCCCATCCTCTTCAGCCTCTCTGTCCCTGGAGCTGCAGGGGTGGTGGAGGGCGGGGCTGTCCCATTGTAAAGGGAACAAGAAGTGGGAACAGAAAGGAGGTATTTAGGTGTAACGTATAAGGTTAAAAGGAGAAAGAAAAAAAAAAAGAGGGCAGCCTTCCATTTAGGGACCCTTAGGTGTGAATACTGGCTGCTCCCCACAAACCTGCTTTGCCTGGGAGGTTTCATCTTCCCCCTTGGAGTTCAGCTTGGCCTTCTCCACCTCTCACAGGCTAAAAGCTGCAAGACTCCTACTTCCTGCACGAGAAGGCAGGAGTTGAATAGGGCTAAGACCTGCAGGGAGCCCTGGTCGAAGCTTCCCATGAGGCTGCTTCAGGATTGTGTTAGGGAAAAAAAGAGACTGTAATTATCGAGCCTGTCCCTGCAGATGAGGGCAAGGGACTTGCTCAAGGTCGCTGCAGACCCCAGCTGGTCTGACTTTGGATCAGGTGGAAGTCACACAACACAGGTGAGTCTGGGGAGGATTCTGCTCAGCAGGTGTCTAACTGCAGGGAGCGCTTTGCCCAGCAGGAGGCTGGCCAGATGCACCTGGCAGAGCACGCTTGGAGGCGTCACAGGGCCTGTGTGGCCATAATGTGCACAGTGAAGTCTTGTGTGTGCAGGTGTTTGACTCCTGGTCCTGCAGAGGGCTCTGGCTCTCAACGCCATCCTGCAGATGGTTCATAGACCGCTCACCTGACCTCTAAATTGCAGCTGTCTGGCCCGGCTGCTGTCCTCTGACCCTATGGTCACTGCTGTTCTGCTATGCCACCCCCCGACACTACACAGCCAACCCCGTGTGTACACGCCTGCTGGTCCCGTGGGTCTGATTTTCCTTCAGTCCTGACCAGGGGACCTCATAGAATCCCCTGGCTCCACACCATCATCCAGTGGCCAATTTCCTTTCCTTCCTTTGCTGTGTGCCATCCAGGCCTTGGAGTCCCCCCAGGTCCTCTACTTTGGCAGGCTGGGGAGGAGAGATGGAGTGAGAGCTGTGCGCTGGAGGTGACAGGACCCCTACCCACAGGCCACTGGCCAGAGTTCAGACGTATGGCTTGGTCCATATAGAGAACTGGGTTTGGTGACTGTCAGTTTCTGGCTTAAGCTTGAGGCTTCACTCCCACCCCCTTCTGGGAACAGCCCACTTGGAGGTCGCCAGTAAACTGCTCAATCTAATGGGCACATCTTGGGCTGTCTCTTCTGACTTCTAACAGCCTAAGACACTGGCTGGAATGAGTCTTCCTCTGTGTCTCCTGCTTCTTGGCAGGGTAAAGGGGACCGCTCCATGCATTATCCCTGTCTGGTACCCGCCTCTCCAAACACAGACACGCACATCCAGGGCCCAGCTCTCTCTCCTGAAGTCAGCACTGTAAGTCCAGACTCCCACAGAGCTCATCTCTGCTCAACGAGTTGCCTGCTCTGCTCCTGACCTCAGCATTTTACCTCCGAACTCATGTCTGTTCTTACGTATTTATTGCTGGGTGCATCATCCAGCAGCTCAGAGACCTACTTAACCCTCAGTCTCTGAGATAATCTGCAAGTCCTATCTGCTGTCTCCTGAATATTCCCCAGATCCACACACTTAGCTCAATACTGGATTGCTCTATCCATTATCAGGAACTTTATTCAAAGCTGTGCATGGTAGTGTACACCTGACATCCCAGCCGCTCTGGAAGCAGAGGCTAGAGCATTGCAGTTTTGAGTTCAGCCTGGGCAATTTGTTAAAACCTTATATCAATGTTTTAAAGAAGGACTGAGGCCAGTGTCCTATTGCCAGTGCCAAAAAATTATTCAAATTAGCTGGCTGTTGTGTTTTCTTTTACGTTGAGCCTGAACTTCAGCAAGACCCACCTGTCTCCACTTCTGACAGTAAAGCAGTACAGTGCGGGGTGGGGAATGCAAACTAAGGTAGCCCAGGATGCTAGGGGTCAAGGGCCCTTCGAGGTCCCTGCAGGTGGACCAGGACTTCTGCAAACCAAATGCTCACTGAGGTGCATCTACCCTGGAAAAGTAAAAATTCTATATAATCCCTAGAGACAAATCCCAGGAGGGACAAAGGACACAGACAAGTCACTGAGGGTTGGATTTGAGAGGATTGGGTTTGCCTGGCTTGGAGTCATAGCTGCCTGCCGGGCCTTTGGCTGAAGCCTCAGAGTGTCTGTCTGTTTGTCTCCTGGGCAGGGGGAGGGAGGCCACTGCGAAAGGTCCCTCAGCATAGAAAGTGTCAGGGTGGGAGGAAGCTCTCCCCTCTCACCCACAGCACTGCACCACTTCCTGTCCACAGTCCGCCTCCTATTGCAGCAGCCCAGCCCTGACGCTTGGAGTTTCCCTGCACTGAATCAGGCCCCTCATTTAGAAGGATGACTCCAATGGACAGGAAAGCCAGAGCCCCAAAAGCCCCTCTCTCCTTACTCGGCAGTGCTAGGGTCTCTGAAACCCCGGGTGGATTTACTGACAGGAGGCTGTGGGCTTTGTCCCAGCAACAGCTAGAAGAGGGGAGGCCCCAGCTCTCCCTGAGGTGCCTTCCCAGCCCATAGACACCCAGGAGGGGTACCCCACAGGGCTATGTCTGCAGGAGAGAGCTGGGGAGCAAGAAGAAAGGGTGTGAGTCTGTGGGGTAAGGATGGGGGACAAAAAGGAGAAGAACCAGGAAGAGGGAGGAGGAATGGAGGAAGGTAACAAAGACCCTTGCACTTCAGTCTGCACCGTCCCTCCTGCTGGGGAGCTTAACCTGAGCTACGGAACCCTCTGTCCTTGGAAGCTCTCCAGCGCCACGCACACAGGGGGATCAAAAAAATGCCATGAACGTTAGAAATTTTTAAATTATTCCAGTAAGAGACACATTGCTATTAATCTCCTTCAAAACATTCAACTGGCTGCAAACACACCTATTCCATCCTTCTTGTGACTTTCTGAAGCAGCTTTGGAAGACCTTTCTTATGCCTGTCTAGTTGTGCTGTTGTCATGACTGCCTTGATGTCCTGAATTGACTCAAAAGCTTTATAGCAGTTTCTATCAAGATGTGCCTTCATTCGCCAGGTCTGACTCCACGTGACTTCTGGCTCTTCCTCAAAGTCAAAATGACTGTGAAAGGTAAACATTTTGAATTGACTCAGGACATCAGCAACCGCCACACCCATACCACTAAAGACACTCAGGAAAGAGGACTTCCAGAACAGCTTCGGAAAGTAGCAAGAACAATGGGATGGGTGTGTTTGAAATGAGGGGAGGATTTTGAAGAGGATAATGGCACTGAGCCTGGTACTGTAATAATTTTTTTAAAATTTCAACATTCACTATATAGTAAGAAGCTTAAAGGGATTGGCCAAAGCCAGAACTCTGGAAACTACCCCATGTGTGGGGTCATGGGTACTTTTCTGGACTGCCCATCTGGAAACTGACCACTCTGATGAAACTCTAATGGATCAGAGGAAATCAGTATGGTTATCACTGCCACTGGAAGCATTAGCACCATCACTGTGACCGAAAGTCTGGGCTTACAGGTGGCAGTGTGCTTGGTGTGACAGCTGAGCAGTATTTTCTGCTCCTAGAGACAGCTCACCTGCACTTTTGGGTGTTCTAGCATGACCTTTTCTGCTACAGTATTCTTAAGAAGACCAGAAATGTCACCACAGATCCAACCAAAGGCTACTAGCTCAGAATTTTGACCACAGCCCTGAGGGGAGGGTGTGAGGGAGAGTCCAGTGTTCGAGTCCCAAAAGGCCAGAGATGCACTTGGAACTTCCCTGGTTTCCCTTAATAATCTGCTACCTATCTAGTCATCCATTGTTCAACGTTCTCCTGGAACAGGTGTGCCTTTTCAGTTGCTCTGTGCGTGGCAGAACCTGCCCTGCTCCGAATTTGTTCCCTGTTGTCTGAACTGGGGCTGACAGGTTCTCGGACAAGGCAGTCACAGGGGGTCAGAAACCTGCAAGGCATCACCAGTTCCCAATCATCTCAGCCTTCATGGAGGCCTCTAGAAGTCTTTCTTCCAGACCAGCGACAAAGCCAGAAAGTACCTTGCAGAATGTCAAACCGACAGAAGGCTCAATGCACCAGCCAGTTCTGTAGGAAATTGAGAAAGCAAGGAAGCTTGAGAAACGCTGGTAGCAGCATGTCCTGAGACCTGAAAGCATAAGCAAATTTAATTTGTGAATGTGTTTCCAGCAAATTATTACTAACTTTACTATTTGTTCTAATAATTAATTGACTGCAACAGACCAGTAGATTTTTGTGAAAATAAACATTAGAGATTGGGAATTTAGCTCAGTGGCGCAGTGCCTGCCCGGTAAGCCTGAGGTCCTGAGTTTTGATTGCCAAAAATAATTAGTAAAATGACATTTATAAAATAAAAGGGCCAGGGATGTAGCTTACTGGCATAAGTGCCTGCCTGGCATGCACGAGTTCTGAGTTCAATCACTGGTACCACAAAAAAATTATAAAATAAAAGTTACTAATGATTAGTTATTATTACCAATTATGAGTTAACTATTATTCACACTATTAGTGGCTAAACAGCTATTTAGGGGATAGGGATCAAGTCCAGTAAGGGAAAGACTCCCACCATACACACCACTCAGAGGGCCCACTTGAGGTGGGAGATTAGGTGCAGCCAACCAACTGAACAAGTGGGCGTGACCAGCCAATCACAGTGAAGCAGGACAGGTGCACAGAAAAAAAGTTCCCAAGCCCTGCACCTGGGACCAATCAAAAAGCATTATCTTTAGTTTTCCTGGCTTGAAATCTAGCAGGCTTATGATAGGCCTGACTGTGACATTAGCCTGAAGAATGGGAATGATACAAAACATGTTGGTGGTTAACTTCCTGGCCGCTGTGATTTCTCTTTCTCAGTGTCCTGTTCTCACTCTGTGAAGCATACTGCTTTTCCTACCTTTAATAAATGCAAAACCTCGCTACCTTTTTGTCGTATCTTGTCTAGCTCCTTGTTCAGGATAAGCATCTGGGAAAAATCTCTAGGAAGATCCCACAGCACCCCTAAACTCTGCTAACATCCTTATCATACAACTTTTCAAATCTTAATCTCCAAGTTGAGCAGAAGTCTAATGGTTTCCCACTAATGAGTTATGTACTCACCTGTTCATCTGGGTCAGTGTGCCTGTTACAAATGAGGAATTTCCACATCAGCCATGTAGGAGCTTGTGAAAGGCCTTGTAATAATAGTAATGATGGACACCCCAAGAGATCCACTAAGGAGGCTAGAGACGATGAGTAGAAATACACACAGGACACAGATCTCTGCTATCCTCTATTCAGTTTAGATGTTGTAAATACTGTGATATTTTTTATTGGTTCTACAATGATCACTATTTAAGTCCTCAATGTTCACCTAGGCCCGAGGTTTCTTAATTTGTGCTGTGCACCCTAAGGGGTTTGATACACAAATCACAGATGGTCTTGACCAAGAGGAGAGGAAAAAAAACAATTTGACAGGTTGAGTTTGTGGGGAACCAGTTCAAGGGAAAACTATGCACTGTCTGGAGGACAATCCGTTTATCTGATTATAGTCTTTCGGGTGTCTTTGAGCTGTTTGATATCATTGTAAATTGTAACTGACATAACAATGCAAAATAATCCTTATCTACAGACATGCAAATTATAGCCTGTCCAAAGACTACCTAAGTATTTTCTTTTCTTTTTACTCTTTCTTTCTTTCTCTCAGGTTGTTTTTCTTTTGGCGAGAGGGTGGAAACAGTGTCTCACTTTGTAGCCCAGGCTGGACTTGAACTCAATCCTCCTGCCTCAACCCGAGTGATAAGATTGTAGGCATGCATCACCATGCCTGGTTTTGCCAGTGCACTGTCTTCCCCTCTCTCCAGTTTGTCTCTATTTGCACTCATTTTGATAGCTCAGATCTGTAAACACACCTGCCCGTTCTACAGTTGCTTCTTTGAACTGGTTACGACTACATGGTTCTCTTAATAATCCTTAATAAATTCCTTTTCAGTGCTAAGCAGTGGCCCTTGCACTTGTTAGGCAAGCGCTCTGCCATTGAGCTACATCTCCAGCCCTTTTAAACATTTCTACTTTGAGACAGGGTCTTGCTAAGTGGACTGAAACTCTCGATCCTCTTGCCTCAGCCTCCCGAGAGCTGAGATGACTGGCTTGTACCACTATATGCCTGACATAAATAAAAGCAGTAATCCCTGTTCAGTCTGTACCTGAGTAAGAGCTATGCTTTTGCCTTTTTTTGAAATTACGCTGTTGGACAATGATAAATTCTGCCAAGGAGCACACGAACACCCAGAGAGCCACACAGCGGGATGAGAAGTACCATTTCCAGAGGTCTGAGGGTCTCACCTGTCCTTCTGTGCTGGGGTCTGTCACCCTCCATCAGTCTTCATATTTGACTGCCTTTTCCCCTTCATTTCCTTGCCAACTCCTAAGCAGCCTCTATGCCGCAGGGTAAACGATTTTCCCTAGAAAACTGTGTTCCCCAACAATTCGATTAAATGCACTTTCTAGGCACTTGCGGTGATCCCGCCCACCACGCATCCCAACCTATTCTTACTGCTTATTTAAATAAATGCATACACAAATGACTGGATCCGGATGCACTAGATCCCAGTTAGCTTTTCTGCATCTGTTCCAGGGTCTGCTTCTGTGAGAAAACTTCTGGGGCTTAAAGGAAATCTGTGGCAACATCTCCCCATCTTCCGTCTATAGACTTGGCACCTTTTCTTTCTTTGTTGCGGATTTTCCCATGCATGGAGACCCTTACTAACACAACGCAGCCACCCGTTCTTTGTCTTCTTTTTCTCTTGGTTTCCTTGTCCTCTCCAGCATCCTGTCTTCTCTACAGAACGCATACCTGAACCTGTACTTGTGAATGAATGCTTTGAAGACAACAAGACCCCAACCTCTGACTGTCGTCCCTGCACCAGGGCACAGAGGAACCAGCAACTCCCTGAAGCTCTTAAGCCAGGGAGTTTGACGCCGGCATGCACGCACGCACGCACGCACACACGCACGCAGCTCTTCTCCAATGAGAACCAAGCTCTGCAGCCTCTGAGTCATCCGACCCCAGAGAAAACCAGGAGAGTAAAAGCAGAAAGAAATGGGGGGCCTGGAGCAGACTGAGCCCCTCAGTGCACCTGCCCGGACCATTCTTTCCATGAGGAAGAAAGATGATGCGTTTCAGAAATAGTGGGACCCCCTTTCAGCCTGGAGTTTCAGAGCGCCTCTGTGGTGCACCCGCATCTCACCCCCCCAGGTTGTACACACGCAGTTGGTGGTCACTGAAGTCTCTCTGCTTCCAGCTCATTGGGTGAGAAAATATGGAATCCTGTGTCTTTAAGAACTGAAACCATCTAGAAACAGGATTTGATACCCTGTAGGAGACTGGAGACTTCCCTTTTGCTGTGTGAGTTTCATCTTCAGTTATCAGGAACTGGGGTGGGGGGGGGCGCTAGCCAGGGAGCTGCAGCCGCGCAGCTCTGCAAGGCTGCCGCTCTCTGGAGATGAGTGCGCGCTGCTTTCTTTTTGAATGTGCCTCACCACAGTGAAAAGTACGTTTAAGAAAGTCCCAGGTTGCCTCTGCACGTCCCCTGGGTTCGATGGAAGAGGGGAGCCCTAGAGGCAGGCCGGGTCCAGGAGTCCCCCACCCCATCCCACAGGCGTGCCCCTGTCTCCCTGGGCCAGATCACTGACGGTGCAGTCCAAGGCCCCTCTCACGGAGGGCTTGGGGGTCACATGGCCTGACCTGCTCCTCTCACAACAGACAGACCGGGCCAGGTCAGGATGCCAGCCATGTGTACCTCGGGACAGTCCCTGTGGGCTAAGCCCGGGGATCACAGGACCGGAGCTGGGCTTTTTTTTTTTCCTGCCATTCAAAGTTACTCGAATGTGTGGCTGCCTGACACAGCTGTTCCAGATGTGACACCCTGGTTTGGCTGTATCGCCCCTAAACTCACACACCCGGTGTACCGTCCACCGTGCCTCCCATGGGGCCTGGTGGCTGCCTTCCAGGCACACGACTAGGGGAGCCAGAGGTGGGGAGGCTGGGTGCTGCGTGCTCCTCCTCCCCCACGGGAACCTGGGTGAACAAAGCTCCTTCCTGGGGACCAAAGCCTCTCCCGGCTCTTGTGCCTGCTCTGGTCCCAGAACCCCATCTTCTGCCCCTCCTACAGGCCTAGATGGGGTAGAGGCTCCCCACTCTTGCAAGGCTCTGTGCACCTCAGCATCCTTTGTTGCTTCTCTGACCTGGTCTGCGTCCCTGGAAATGGTCCCTTGCTTTAATTCTCTGTAGGGTGATCCCTCGTTCCCTGGGTACTTCTCACTTTACCTTCGTCGGTCTGTAGGTGGAGCACCTTCCCGGAAAGGAAGTAGGAAAGAAGGTAGGAAAAGGCAAACAAAAAAGAAAAAGTGGTTTATTTTGCTTAAGACCTGCAAGTTCCAGCCATATGCAAATGACCGTTGGTTTTTTTATACAGACCCTCTGTCCTTTAACCCTGTTAAAGTAGTTTTTTTCTTTCCTGAAGACCCTGTAGGATTTCCTATACAGACAATTGTTTCCTGTAAATAGGGGAAGTTTTACTTTTTCCCTCCCGACTTTCATGCCTTTTATTTCTCTGTGGCACCTTCTGCCTGGCCAGGCCGAGTGTAAGGTTAGCAGATGTGTTAGAGTGCTTGTCCTTTCTCTGTTCCTGGTGTGCGGGAAATGTCTTTGACCAGGAAGGACAGTGTTAGCTCCTGTTTTTTCCAGTTTATTGGTTGAAGAAGTTTTCTTCTGTTGTTTGTTCGTTGAGAGTTTTTATCATGTAGGAATATTTAATTTTGTTGAGTGCTATTTTTGTACCTATTGAGAAGACTGTTTGATTTTTATCGTGTATTCTATTAGTAGGAAGAATGACATTGATTTTTCTTTTCTTTTTTTTTTGGCACTGGGGATCAAACTCATGACCTTGCACTTGCCAGGCAAGTGCTTGTGCTGCTGAGCTAAATCCTCAGCCTGACATTGATTTTTGTGGTTGTTTGTTTGTTTGTTTTGTTGAGGATTTTGCTATGTAGCCTAGACTGACCTTGAGCTTACTGTGTAACCCAGGCTGCCTCAACTCATGGTGAACCTCCTGTCTCTGCCTCCGAAGTGTGGGGATTACAGGCATGTGCCCCTATGTCTGACAGAATTACACTGCTTTTTGAATGCTGAGTGAGTCTTTTGTGATAACTTTCATGTAGTCACGAATTACTCTCTTGTGTACTGCTAGATTTGATTTATCATAGTTTGGCTAAGAAATTTTGCATCTATGATCATGAGGGATATTGGTATGAAGTGTGTTTCTTTGAACTGTTTCTGTCAAATTTTGGCATAAAGATCTTCTTAAAATTAAAATGTAGCCCTTAATCAAACATGCATAAAGACACGAAAGTGCTAGGTGGTTTTTGGAGCAATGAGAATTATTTTCAGCTACAGATAACAGAAAACTCCCCGATAGTTTCCTTAAGGCAAGACGTGTAAAATATTCAAGAAGCTGGTGTCGCGCTGGCAGGGCAGCTCCACTACGTCATAGAAACCAGGCTTATTTTCATTTTCCATTCATCCCTCGATAAAGTTGATTTTTATAACTATGAAAACCCCTAACACTGTGACCAAATTGCTCTGAAAGTTTATTCATTTTCTTTCTCTTTTTTTTTATTTTCTTTCTCTTTTATTTGCATGTCTTGACACAGCTGAAATTAGAATGCTTACGCTCACTTTGATCCTTGCCTTCTTCACTTTACGTCACAAAATTTTTCCATAAATATTGCTTCATTGATCTTCATAATCATAACATTTTATTTTATTTTATTTTACTTTATTTATTTTTTGGTCTTTTTGAGATAGAGTCTTGCTATGCAGTTCAGGCTGGGCTTGAGCTCGCTTTGTAGCCCAGGCTGGTCTCAAATTTACAGCAATCCTCCTGCATCAGCCTCCCAAGTGCTTGGGGTTACAGGTGTGCACTACCATGCCCAGCTCATGCTAATCATAACTCTAAATGACTGTGTAATCCTTTGAGGGTTTAGAATGGAATGGGTATACACATACAATTAAAAAATTCATAAGTAACCAAGTAACACACAATAGAACTAAGTCTCCCCCTGCAACTGTAAGACTTAATTAGAAGCTAGAAAATTCCAGTTTCTAGCACATACAACCAGAAACATCCTATGCACATACTGACATACATGTGAGGACCTCCTCCTCCACTTTTAGCCATCTCTGAGACAGTCCTATGTACCCCCTTGCCCACATGATATGTCTCAGACACCTGCTCGTGTTCATTCATATGGTGTCAATATTCTCTAACTTATTAAACGAATATTGTTAAACATGTAGGGTTTCCCCAGTTTCTTTTTTTCCTATTAATCATGCCATGGATGTCATGTTGCGGGTTTGACTCAGCTACCAAGTTATAATAAAGGCCAACTTCCAAAGGAACTGCTGGGCTGTACACAAACTTTACTAGAAGAGGAGCTAATGGCCTACTGGGGAGGGAGGGCTGAGCTGAGTCTCAAATTCAGGGCCAGCCTGAGCCATTCAGCGAGATCCTGTCTCAGCATAAATTCTGGGGCCTTAGCTCTGGGTAAAGGGCTTGCTCAACGTACTAGACGCTGAGTTTCATCTTTGGTACTGGAAGAAAAAAAAAGGAAAAGAACTTAATTGCAGGACTAGTGGGACCTCTCAGTGACACTAATGAGGCATGAAGGGTGGGAGCAGAGGTTGTCACAGCGTGAGGCATCTGTGAGGGCTTCCTCCTTTCCCTAGCATCAAGAAAGAGGAATTCAGCGGGTCACTCAAGACTGCTGCCAAGGTCAAGATGCGTCACCCACCCACGCCTGGCCTCCAGCCCCAGGTTGTGCCCTCCCTGCACCACCCCAGCCTCAGGGAGGCTGTGCTGACCGCCCTTGGGGTGCAGCCTGGGGCTCAGAGGGAGCCGGGCCCTGGGAGCATCACTGGGGGCCAAAGCCCAGCTGGAAAAGTCTTTATCTAGCATGAGGCGTCCAGAGTGGGGCTTCTCCAGCCTCGCTGGCGGTGCCACAGAAGCCCAGAGACCTTGGCTCATTGTAGGTCCTGGCCCCGGGGTCGAGCCTCGGGTAGAGATTCTGTGTTCCCATGGCTACCAGGGGATGCCAGAAGCTGTTTACCTGGGGGCCAAATTCTGAATGCAGAAGATTCAATACATTCTTTTAGGTCAGCTCAGTAATTTAGAATAATTGAGATAGGGAGACAATCTCAGTTTTTTCTTTTTGATATAGGCTTTTGCTTTGTAGCCCAGGTTGGTCTTGAACTCACTGGTTTCCTCCTGCCTCAGCCTCCTGATGCTGGGATTACAGGTGTGTGCCACCACATGCTAGGCTGCAATCTCAAGTTTTGAAAAAGTAAATTAAACATTACAAAGTGCCAGGGCTTTGCTTTCTGTCAAGGTTGTACATAGTTTGGGGATCAGGAGTGCAGAGCTAAGGTAACCGTCACAGTGCGGGCACTGGGGCGCCCACCCAGCATGCACTTGTTACCAGACAAGATGCAGAGAAAAGGCAGTGGAAGTGAACCTTTAATGAAGGTGGAAAAAAAGGTCGCGCTACAGAGTAAGAGCAGGTGGTGAGAAGACTCACAGCAGCCCACGGTGTGGAAAGCAAGTCTTCTGTGTCCAAAGCTCCGGAATTGGCTTCTCCCGATGCAAATAAGGCACCAGGACAGTCATCTGGCCAAAAACTCACTTGGCCTAGAACCAGGTGTAGACTCCTCCCTGCAAAGCCTCAGTGGGCTTCCTGGTAGAACAAGAGGATTGAAAAATAGCACTTTTGTGATTGGCCCTGCAAAGGCACCTGCCTCAAAGGCAGGATTAAAAAGACCACTTTCTGACTGGTTCCTTGTACAGTGCTCCGGAGCCTTGGGGTCGTTTTGGGGCCTGTGTTCTGCACATGTCCTCTGCGTTTTAAGACCTTGGACTCATTTCCCGCCATTAGTTAGCCAATTTGCCCTGGTCCTCATCTACTTTTGCACACCCTGGAGCGAGACATGAAGGAAATTGGCAAAGCCAGCCCTGGCTTTAGAGGAACCAACACCCGAGGCAGGAGCAGAAAAGCCCCTGAGGATGCTGGGAAGGAATTGCCTTGCCAGGGTTCGGGGGTGGTGGCTGAGGAGCGAGAAAGGTGCTTTGGCCTGGGGAGGGCAGGAGGAACCCAGCGTCCCAGCTCCTTCTCCAATAGCGGGACCAGTGATTCTGCTGACCGGGCCCTGCTGCTTGGAGAGGTAAGTGAGACTGACCGTGGAATGTGTCAGAAAGTGCCCTGCTCTCAGGAATTATCTCTGCCCTGAAGGTGAAACCACAGCTGGCCAAGAGGGCATCTGGTGTACACAGCTTCTCCGCCTCCTCTCCGCCACAGGGAAGACCTAGCCTGGGCTTCCCAGCCCTCAAGCCTCGGCTTTTCCTTGGGATCCAGCATGGCGATGAGTGGCAGGAGAGAGCGAAGGTGCCCGTTTGGCCCTCAGATGCAGCTGAGAGCCCATGTGAGTGTGGGCCTGAAACACCAGCCGCTTCCCCCCAAAGACTCGTGCCAGCTCTCTGGAAACCTCCACAGGGCGCTCAGGGACCTACCTGCTGGATGTCACATCATTCTGCCAACACAGGGTGCAGGGTGCCGTGCTCCGACATTGGCCCCAGGGTCTCGCTCCTGCCCTGGGGATGTCTGGCTTTTCCTATCATTTTTCACTCTTGCCATTTTTTTGCTTTACTTTTATTCTAAAAAAATAATAAAATCTTATTGCTGCAGCACAAGTTTCTGTGGAAGCTGCATGGATTATTCCTAGAAGGCAGAGACTAGACGAATCCCACGTGTTATTTACTTTTCTGGAAGTTTTCATGGCAAAAAAACTATAAATTCACTTCTTTTCTGAGAACCTTTCATTTTCCCTTGTCTCTTGAGCCATCTTTTTCAAGCCTTAGTTCCCAGGAATTTTGTTTGTAAACCATCCATCGGCTCCATGGAAACCGAAATGCATGGTATATGGTTTTGATACAAAAATAAGGAAGTGAGAACTTTTGGACAATTTGCTTGTTATTGGTGGGCATGAAGTGCTAGAGAATGGATATTAGTTAATCACTGACGGGAAAGACCAGTAAACAAAAGTCCTGTTTCCCTTTCTATTATGTTAGATAAATTATTTGTGAATTTAAGTAACAGTTGGGCCTTAATTAGTACTCATGGAAGGAAAACAGAAGTAATAGTCAAATGCTGGTCTTTGATGGGAAATGTCAAAGAATAAAATTCAACAATAGTTTTGAAACAATTTCTTTTTTAAATTTTATTTTAAAGAGGGTAAAATTAAACAGAACAAAACAACATAAGAAAACAATGTAAGAGACACAGATTTCAAAGCAAGACAACCGGAGATCTTCACTATCACACTATCTTGTTTTCTTCACTATCTTGTTTTCTTCCAAATAGTTGTCCATATCTTCACACACAGTGAATTAATACAAAACAAAATAGTATAAAACTGATCCAAACAGGAAGATGAAGGCATTTTAGGTCTTCAAGACCAGACAATAAGGAAGTCAACAACGGCTGTCATAGTGTCTCTCATTCTCTTCAAAATAGCTGTCCATACCTTCACATGTGTTGAAATAAAACATTGAAACAGAATTTTAACAATCCTACCCCATACAGCGAATCCCCTGTACCTCAAATTGTTCCCACTTTCTCATCTCTCTTCTTTTTTCCTGTCCCCACCCTACTGGTGATTGAGCCCAGGGCCTACACACTGAGCTATATCCCCATCCTGTTTTGTTTATTTGATTTGATTAGATTTGATTTGATTTTGAGACAGAGTCTTACTAAATTGCCTAAGCTGGCTCACATTTGGGATCCTCCTGGCTTAGCCTCCTGGCATGCTGGGATTAGAGGTGTGTGCTATGGTGTGTGTGCTATGATGCCTGGCACCTTTCTTTCTGTGTCAACCCTCTCTCTGCTCCAATCCCAGCTCCCTCACAAAGCCTCAGGTGACCCACCAGGTCCAAACTCTTTATTAAATACTGCTGAGTGCTAGGGGGTGGGCCTGGCTCCTGGGGGAGGGGCTGGCGGGTCTGGGCTCTGGGGTGCTTGTGTCATCCTTCACCAGGCACCCCAGTACTCGCAGTTATTAATCGCTTTCTCCTTCCCGTGCCTGCTTCTAAAATATTACAATTTATATCGCTGTGGGAGTAGGAAGGCAAGTACACTAGTGTATTGAAACACTGGCTTTTGACCTAAAAGTCATCTTTTCTTCTGATCTTAAAAGAATTTAAAATATTTTCCTAAGCTCTTAGAAGTAGAATCCCGGGCCCTTGGCTATCTTATGTGGATTTGGGTAATTTACTTAAATTTTTTCTGGGTTTAGTATTCTAATTAGTAAAGCGAGGGTAATAAAAAGGTCCAACTTTTAGGATGAGGTGTCAGCAATTATGCTTTCGTCTTGCATGGTTAAAATTCCAAAACCAGCAAAGGATAATAGCTTTTTAATTTCTTATACAAGGATTCCAACATCACTAGTTTTGGGAGAGGGAAAAAACACTGGTTTAGAAGAAAAAGCATTATAAAGAAAAGAGAGAGACAGAGAGAGAGAGAGAGAGAGAGAGAGAGAGAGAGAGAGAGAGAGCAAACGGAGAGCTTTTCCCAGACAGCGGAGGCCTCCTGCAAACAGCTCCGTGAGTCCGGATGAAGGAATCGGTACCCAGCCTTGGTCCCTTCCCCGCCCGCGGGGTTAGGACGCCAGGCAGGAAAGGACGGCAGCCCTGGCTCCTTCTTCTTTGGCCGAGTCCTCCGGAGAGCGCAGAAGTCACCGGGATCCGCGCGCCTTCGCGTCCATCCCAGCTGCGCACAGGGCGCCCAGTAGGGCGCGGAGCTGGACTCGCAGGATTCGCTCTCGCCCTCTCCCAGGGTGATGTTTTCCAGGAACTCGGCTCGGTTCCCAAGAAATGCCGCTGGCTGGAATGTTCCCCGCGGCCGGCAGGGGAACTCTGGAGTGACTCAAGCGAGGACTAGAACCAGGAAAGGGTCCGTTAGGGCCTAAAACCACACCCTCCTCGCCTTTGTCAAACAGGCACCCTTTTCAGGGACAGTGCCACCCCTGCGGCACCCCCGCTGCCCTCCCCCCGCGGGCACAGAAGAAGCACTTGCTGGAGCCTGGCCTCTCACCCCGACACTCATTTGCATATGTGGTTAGCTTTTTAATAGTGTCAGTTGTACTATACTCAGCTTTGATGGAGGCCTCTGAAGGAAGCCAGTGTGTTCAATGGCAGTGTCTTTCAAGACCTGAGTGATGTTCAAGTTGGTTAAAGGTCCTGGTGTCAGTGTGTCAGGTAGTCAGTCAACATACATGGCATGACTGTACTGTAGGCACAGCCATTTGCCAAGGGCCAACCAGGCAAGACTGAACCGTGTTGCAGAAAACCTCACTCTTAGATGTGGAAAAGGCAAGAGAACTGGGAGGGAAATCCTCAAAGAATTTCAGACACAGATGTCTACAGACTTGTCACCTGCACGCCATGCACAGCACAAGCAAGAGTTTTACACTGTCATTCGGGGTCTAGAACCAGGCTCTCCCCTGCTTCAGCGGCCTTGGCCAGGACCCGCAGCCTCTCAGGCTGCCGGGGATCATCCCTCTTTGCTGCAGACGGCTCCCTGGTCTAGAGAGGCAAACGCGGGGCCCCTTGGCACCTGCCCTGGCAGCTTCACAAGGTGTGATCGAACAGCAAGAAGAATGCTTAAATTTAAAAATATGCTGCAAAGACCCACTGCCACAACCAGCCCTCGGGATACCGCATCGTGCCCCAGCACCCTTCTCCCATTGTTCTCGGCCCTCTCTGAAGCAGCTCTGCAGTCCTCTTTCCTGAGTGTCTTTTGTTGCCCTGTCCCGGCTGCCTTGATGTTCTGAGTCGGTTCAACACGTTCACCTGCCACAGTCATTTTGACTCTGGGGAAGAGTCAGCAGCCCCGCATGCCAGATCCCTGGGATGAGGCGGATGAGGACACAGCGTGGTGTTTTCACGAGCCTTTCTACGAGCCCGTCCCCAAGAGCTGTCCTTCCACGGGCCTGCCTTCTGTTGGCTGGTGTTTGGCAGCGCTTTCCACTCCTCCTTTGCTCGCACCTTGGGAAGACACAATGGAGGATTTTCAAAACTGCTTTAGAACGTGGCAAGAACGACAGGATAAGCATGTTCGGGGCAAGGAAGAGGATTTTGAGGAGGATTCATTGTCTTTTATTGTAATAAATTTTAAAAATTTAAGCATTCACCGTAGTTTTAATCACCCCCTGCAGGCAAGAAGCCACCAGGGCAGCAAGGCCAGAGGAAGGCAGGACTGAAGCCAGCGGTTTGTAGCTGATCACCACGGTCCACTCTCCTTAGCAGGCAGCAGGCCGGCCCGTGCTGGGAGTTCCTGAGGATGGAGACTATGTGAGGCCCTGATTTCGGCGGTGGGACCTTCTTCATGTCAGCCACAAACGCTGAGCCGCCCGCCACTCAGCCAAAAGGCAAATGACTGGTATACATGGTGCCAGAGGAAAGGAAATAATAGAAATACAGTTATTAAGCACTCTGAGTCAGGGTAATATTCTGAATGATCTATACACAGGGAGATCAACATACACAGCAGGTGATCAAAATACACAGAGAACATTAAAATTTATTTTAAAAAATTTCTATTACAATAAAAGACACATTACCATTAACTCCCCCTCAAAACCCACTCCCTCATCGCTCCTAGATTTCTCCTCATTCTCGACATGTTCTGAGGCAGTTCTGGAAGTCCTGTCTCGTGAATGTCTTTACCAGGTGTGAAAAAACAGTACAGTGACCACTGCTTGCCCAGCGCGAGCCCAGGGAAAGGCAGGCTCCTGAAAACACCAGCCTGCCCTCATCCTCCTTGTTCACCAGCTCAGGAGCTGTGGTGTTTCTCACTCTCGCCTGAAGAAAACAACCATGAAAGGTAAACTCATTTAATCCACTCAAGACATGTAGACAGCCACAATAATGCACCTGAAGACACCCACGCAAGAGGACTTTAGAACTGTTTCACAGAGGCGAGAAGTGTGTTTAAACGGGATGAAGAGTTTTTTGTTTTGGCAATCGAGCTCATGACCTTACACTTGCCAGGCAGGTGCTGTGCCACTGAGTATAACTCCTGCCCAGGATGGAGTATTTTGAGAGTTGATGAGTGGCAAAGTATCTATTAGTGTAATTAACACTAAAAAATTTAAACACCGTAGTATTCAATCACACCTCATAGGTGCTTAATTTTCCCACCCTGGCCGTTACTACCATTCCCATCTTATGAATGAGTACAGAGAGGCTTTGAACATGACTTCCACCTTTCCAGGGGCACACGAGCACACACCAGTTCACGCCCGTATGCGTGGTTTGTTAAGTGATGGGAGAGACTTTGGGAAAGCGGTGACTGCAGCCACAGGGCTCTTTCTCCTATTTATAATTTATTTTTGGTAAAAAGTTGGAACTCTGGTGGGTGGGTTTTCAAGGAGGAAGATGCCTTATAGCAAAGAGGTCATTTTTGCTGTTTGGTTGCATAATGTTTAAAGCCCGCAAATTACAAGCGTGCTTTGAACCTCGAGGGGGCTGGGACTCGGCCCATCTGGGAGGAGCCAGGAAGGAGGAGCTGGCGGGAGGTGCGCGGTGGGTTGCCTGCCTTCCCAGGTCACCTCTGGGTCGTGCGCTCCGAGCCGCAGCTCCAGCCGCGAGTGGAGCTTAGGGGAGAGAGGGCGCCCTCGGCGGCAGCGGCTCAAGGCCTCGGCGTCGGACTTCTAGGCGTAGGGCTGCGGGGTCCCGTGGGTCCAAGGCCCCCTTCCTCGGGCCTCGGAGGGTCCCGAAGGTCCCCGGGTCGCCTGGCTCACAGCGCCACCGCGCGGCCGCCGGCGCGCCTATCCCGAGCGGGTCCCAGGCTAGGGCCTGAGTTGTGTGACTTTGAGGCCTTCTGGCTCCGTGCAGATGAGTGAGAGAGCAGCCTTAGGGTCGGGCCAGACCCTGTTCCTGGCTTTGACCTTTAGCCCAAAGACTCTCTAGGCCGCGATGGGCTCCTCCTACACAATAAGGCCGCATGCGCGCCACCCTGGGTTCCAACCCCAGCGCCCACCCCACGCTGTTCCCCTAAAAGCGTGATAATTCGGGTGGGAAAGAGGCATTTCAAAGCCTTATTCACGTCGTAAGAGTGCATTGTCATCCTCAGTCACCACACCAAGTCTCAGTGTTCTGAAACTCGTGCATGGCAAGTGGCAGGCACCTCAGAAATATTTGCGAACTGGCAGTGATGCCTTCTTAGCTCCCACTCAGCAAAGGGGCAGTCCTGGTGCTAACTGGCCCTATTTGCATAAATGACATCAGTCCCACTGGTCTTGCAAACCAAGTAAAATAGCAATGGCTCCATCCAGTGACTCCTGCTGCCCAAGGGCTTACTGTTCCCCTGGGAGCAAAATCGGTCCACTTCCGGGAGGTTTGCAGTAGTGAAGGGAAGGGGAGCAGTGGAGGGGGGTATTCAGGCCTGGGGTTCTCTTGATGATCTGGGGCTTGCCAATGGCTTCTCCAACCCCACATTCCTCATCTGTAAATCAGAGATATTAATTCCCACCACCGTAGGCCTTCAGGGAATTAAATGAGATTTTTCACCTAAAACACTGAGTGTAGTGTTTTGAGAGCACGCCTACCTTACCTGGGCACCAATGATCATACAGTTGCAGGGCCTGACCCTGCATTTCTGACTCAGCACATCTGGATTAGTGCTGAACTATTTGCATCTCTAATTTGCATCTGAGGAGATGTGGACCCAGTTTATTCAGGGACCAACTGTTGAGAAAGACAACTTCGGCATTCAGTGAACTTTCATTGTCATTCCCCAGCAACCACCCAAATCCAAGTCAATGCAATGAACGAGGAGATACCAAGGACTATTAATCCAGATCCAGCCAAGGAAAAGGTTCAGGCTCAGCCTCAAGGTCTTGCTAGTCACACGATCAGTTCCACATAAGAGTGAAGAGGATGTCTTCTTTCTGTGTCACCCCCCTATGGCTTTGGGGACACTTCGTCCATTGCACCATTCAGCGCTCACGGAGCTCTTGTGCCTCGTGTGATGATCTGGATTTTACAAATGAGGAAGAGCTGGAGTCTGTGACCTGGGAGGCCCTTTCCAGTCTCCGGAATGCCAGGGTTCCCTCCTCCAGGCCCCGGATCTATCATGTGGGTTTTCATGGTTGATGGAAAAAATACAGCTTTAGAGCAAAAAGACTAAAACACAAATGGAATTAACCTCAGCTCTCTGCCACTGAAATTCTGGCTCAAGAATTGCTGCATAGTCTTCAGGAGTCTTGTCACTTCCTGTTAGTTTCCTCATCAGCATGGCCTGGCACAGGAGAATCTGCCTCCCAGACCGCTGGCTGGCTTGAGTGACAGACTCTGTGACAAAGGTGCCGGTCCCTCATGAACAGTATCTGACTCCCTTTGGGCTGCTATCACAAACTGCTATAGGCTGGAAGCTTACAAAGAACAGAAATTCATTTCTCATAGTTCTGAAGGACAGGAAGCCCAAGGTCAAGGTGCTGGCAGATTCAGTGTCACCTGTCACCGTGACCTCACAGGGTGAAGGGGTGAGTGATTGAGTGATTTGTACTCAATCTAGAGCATCACAGAATATTAAAGAGAGGAGCAGGTAGATAAGAAAAGAGTTTAATAAGCAGGAGGGCACAGAGGGAGTCACCACAAGGAAGGCTGAGGCAGCTTCCTGCAGACAAAGGGCAGGTTCTGCCTGACATGGGCTCTGATGGGGGATGGGCTCTGGTGGCCGGTGTGAGCTGATTTATTTTGTGAGAGTGCAGGAGATTGGGTAAACCTTACATGCCTGAATTTTGGCACAGACTTTTGGGAGGGAGAAGCCATAGGGGCTTCTGGGAAGAAGGAGGTGTGCACTATCATGGCACAGCTTTCAACCATTGCCCTGATGATTGTGCTGTCTCTCAGACAGGGATCTAACAGTGAGGATTTTCCTGGATCTCTTTTTTTTCTGGCCGAGGACCTGGGTACTGGGGCGGAGACAGCTTGTCCAGGGATGGGTGCTCAGGGTGACCACCAAAGCCAGGGTGACGAAAGCCACCTGTGGCACCTGGGCTGGCAGCTAAGCTGATGGTTTCTGCAGCTTTGCCCTGGAGGTGTGGAGAGCCCTTGATGCACTGCTGTACTAGGCGGGAGGCTGGAGCCTCCTCCATCCAGCAGCCTCTGATCTTAGCACCTTTTGTTAGTTGTTTGTACATTCATTTATTCTTTCACTCGTTCACTCAACTAATGCTGGCCAGGACCCCAGACTCTGGGAATAGAGGCCTGCAGTGAGAAAGACAGACTTGAAGGTAGAGAGACCAAAGATGGGTGTTCCCCATGCACCGCACAGCGCACTGTCCTCACTGGGCCCAACATGGGCTGGGAGTAGGGCAGAGACTCGCAGTGAGTTCCCTGGACTCATTGCTCTTCTCACGGGACCGTGGGACAGGCTGGGGAGGATGTACCTGAGGCTGGCCGAGTGGATGGACCTCTTGACCCGGCCCAGATGGTGGGGGAGGCTTGTGCCTGGGCGCCTCTGAGAGAGTTGCCTGGAAAGACACAGCCAGTGTGGCCCAGGCAAGCCAAATGCCAGACCTCGGGGAAGCGTTTCTTGTCCTTTAGGAGAGAAAAAGGAGTGGAGTAGTGCAGGGCAGTGAGCTATAGAGGGAGAACCAAAGCCTCCAGACACCCAGAACCCGTGTTTCTTGGCTTGAAGTGGCTCCCTCCTCACGTAGTGGTTTCTCAAGCAGAAAGGGAACCAAAACCCAGTCCATGAGGAGAATCTTTCCAGAAGCTTCCAACCACTTCCTCTCCAGTCTCTTTGGCCAGAGTTGGGTCATAGGCCAATTCCAGTGGCACCTTGTTACTCATTGTTAATTGGTTCCAAAAAACATGACAAGTACCCAAGACTACAAGTTCCAAACAAATTGTTTTGGCTAGAAAGGGTAGCGAGTCAGGAATCAGAAGTAATTGAAGCCAAGTTCTGTCTAACCTGCACATTGATAACCCAACAAAGGATGAATGCAAAATTTTTTGTCAAAATGTGCCAAGTACCAAATTCAATTAGTTCCAAAGCAATTGTATACCAAGGGCTGACTGTGCTAGGCAGGGAGATAGATAGGACCGATTAGTCATTACTCATTGACTTGTGCCAGGCAATGTATGGACAATGTATGGACAAATGCACTGTTGGGTACATTATCAACCATCTCAATTAGAGGAACACTTTCAGGAGCCAGAAACCAAGATTGCCTTGTTTTAGCCAAGAGGGAATTCACTGAAAAGAAGATCCTGGTGAGTCTAGAGGAAACTGAGAGGAGAGAAGCAGGAAGAACAATAAATGTCTTTGGTCAGAACCCTGGTTTGGATTCCTTATCACCCGGAGGAATCCTAGTGCCTCTGGGCTTCCTGTTACTTGTACAAGATTGAGTCTTGGCGGAAGTGTGGTATTTAATCATGCACATCTGTGTCTTGGATACCTGGCTGTAGAGAGAAGGACAGCCTGGCAGTTTTAGTCCCAAATGGCTACCCACCAGTGGGACAGTCCTCTGCAAGAGGAAAGTGCAGCTGGACACTGCCCAGTCCAAACAAAATTGGGTATCCCTGCTAATACCCAGGACTGCAAGAAGCCTTTCTGAAGCCAGTGACTGAGGCAGAGCTGTTCCTGGGAATGCAGTGATTGACCTCACCTTCCTCCACCATGATGAATTAACAGGAAGCAAATGCAAAGTGATGACTTTGCAGCTTGTGTCATTTTGCACATCTTATTAACCATTGCATAAGCTTAACTTCACTGCAGCACTAATACCCCTTTTGGTCAGCCAAATATGCAGCCTGGGTTAGCTGTTTATAACTTGTATAACTGTAAGGACAGAGTTAAGAAGTAAAGTCATTAGAAAGGACCTTGCCTCTGAGAAAGCTGAGGAGTGTGACCCATAGCACCCTCTCTGCGGGTCTGGGAGGGATGCCCCCAGGGAAGAAGACACCCATGGCAATACGGGCTGCATCCCCAGAGATTTGGACATGGGTTCAATTGGTCAGGCAGGCTGGTCTTGAATTTTGCAAGTTCTGCTATACTGGAGCAAAACGGGTTTTCCACCTCCCGTTAAAATCACCTCCACAATACCTCCTCCACATTAAAATGAGTCCAACACAGGTTCATGCAATAGCAGTTCTACCGCCCCTTGGGACTGGGATGGCAGGTCCCCTAGGTAATATAGCACGCACACTAGCAGTACGCATGCGCACAGAGCCCTAACCCGTGAGGGTGCACGACGTCACCTTCCTGGGCAGAAGTCAGCTATGGGAAGGCGTCAAGGGCAGACCTAGCCCTAGTGCCAGCCAGTGAGCCTGGAAAGCCCCAAACTGGCTGCTCTTGGTTGTAAAGAGGGCAAAGGCACAGAATCTGCTGAGGTGATTGCCTGTTCTTTAATGGAGGGGCTCCCTGGGTGCAGCTCCTCAGAGGACGCAACGTCGCAGCTATCAGCTGGGACACAACGATGTCTTCACCCACAGGTTTGTGGTTCAGGCCCTTCCTATACCGAGGTCCCCCACACGGTGCATCACCAGCACCCACAAAACCCACCAAGGTGGTTATTGCCCCATCTAAAGTCTCACTCTAGTTAAATTCATCCTGGAATATTCACTATGCACTTTGAATCATCTTCTTTATTTTTTTAAATTTCATTTTATTTTATTGGTCTTTTTGAGACAGGGTCTCCCTATGTAGTTCATTCTGGCCTTGAGCTCACTTTGTAGCCCAGGCTGGTCTTGAACTTGCAATGATCCTCCTGCCTCAGCCTCCTGAGGGCTGGAATTACAGGCATGTGCCACTACATCTGGTTTTAATCATTTTCTCTAAAACAAAACTTCTCCTTCCACTGATCATCAGGCCTACTTACCTGGTACAGCCTGAGGGAGTAGCAGTCTCCTGGGGGAACTGCCTGGGTGGAGTAGACCAGGAGGCTGGAGGTGGCTCTGGGGGAAAGGGAGAAGCAGGGAGGTGTACCCAATGCATTCTGCCACCTGGGTCCCTCTGTGTCTCAGTGTCCACCAGCTGAAGTCCTCACTTCCTTCTCCCTGCCCAGGCCAGACTCATCCTTGCCCAGCCACGTGACAGCCCAGCATCCATCTGCCCACCAGGCACAGCCAGCCACTGGCCCCTGGAAGGCCTGCTCTCAGGGTAGTCTGGCCCAGCCTCTGCCTCCACCAGACTGTGAGCCTCAGGTCAGCCTCCCCCGAGCATCCCTCGAGGCGAGGGCTTCCCCTGCACTTCTCCCCTTGGGGATTTCCTGCAGCCCTGGTTTCACAAACCTGCACAACTCGAGTGTTGGACAAACAGTAGCAGTTACCACTGTCTTTTTTTTTTTTTGTACTGGGGATCGAACTCACGACCTTTCGCTTGCCAGGCAGGCACTTAAGCCACTGAGCTAAATCCCCGGCCGTTACTGCTGTCTTGCAGCAGAACTCTGTGGAGCTTATTTCCGCACAAAAATATGCAAAAATGCCTCTCCAAGAATTACTCGGTTTCTCACGCCCAAGCGATGTTCGGTTCTTTCTAACTGGGCTCAGACACTGAGGCAGGAAGTGACCGACACATTCTGGACTGCGACAGGCTTCTGAACATTCAAGACTGTAAAAATAGGTCTGGAAATAATGAGAAGCCTGTATGTATAATGTCCCCTTTCTACCACTCCTGTAAAGCAGAGCTCTCTGTCTCTGTCTCTCTGTCTCATTCAGATCTCCATGTTACCCAGGCTGGCCTTGAACTCCTGGGTTCCTGTGACCCTCCTGCCTCAGCCTCTGAGTAGCTGGGGCCACACCTGTCGGGGAGGAGCATTGATCTGAAGCTCCTCCGTATTCCAGCACTTGCAGCCCCTCAGAAGGAAGGGCCCCTCCTGTCCTCTGCCTGACTTGCCCTCTTCCTTTTCCTCCACTTCCTAAATATGGGAGTGGGGGACACAGACTGCTGAGCCTTGCCCCTGGCAGAGTGATTTGGAGTCTGTGGCCAGGCCCAGGAATTTGCTTTTCACCCTCTCCTGGTGAGTTTAGGAGCCATTCTTTGTTTTTTTTTTTTTTTTTGTACCAAGGATTGAACTCAGGACCTCGCACTTGCCAGACAGGCGCTTACACCACTGAGCTACATCCCCAGCCCCCTGCAGCCATTCTAAGGTTCTCTTGAATTTCACTTTGCCCATCTGTAAAATGGGAAAATTGAACAAAATAAAGTATTAAAAGATGGTGTAACTATATCACTGGCAGATGGTATGGATTCGATAGATACAATCTCCCACCAAGAGAGCCCTGCAGAGCCATGGGGAAAACTGACCAGGCGGACGCAGGAGGCTCCCTGTCCCAGCGGGCTCGGCATTCTAGGGACAGGGACACAGTGTTCAGGCCAAGAGCTAATTCTCTAGGACTGACCCTCTGTGGAAACATTGGAGGGGAAAGCAGGGGTCTTCCTAACCCCTTGAAAGTATTCCTGGAGGATTTGCTATCTTAATAGGAAATTTTACAAGTCTTTGCTCATTCTTTTTCCTTTTTTACTGATAACGCTGCTGCTTCCTCTTTGAAAAATCAGGGTGCTCTCGTCATGGTGGTGCACACCTGTAATCCATGAGGCTGAGGCAGGAGGATTGTGAGTTGGAGGTCAACCTGGGCAAATGAGCAAGCCCCTATCTCAAAATAAAATTTTTAAAAAAGGCTGGGAGTATAGCTTATTGCTCCCTGGATTCAATCCTCAATACAAAAAAAAAATTAGGTTAGCAGACTCCATCATGCTAGACTACTGGTTAATCTGAGCTTGTGTTTGATAGAGTGGCAGCTGTGTGACTCTGAGCAAAGGACTTTAGCTCTCTTGTCCTTCATTTCTTCCTTTGTACAAGGAGAAGGACACACATCTAATGGGACGGTTGAGAACTTAAAGGAGACAATCACATAACACCTCTGGACACTGCAGCCCCTCCAATTTACATATACAGCCCAGCACTTTCCCTTCCTGTGGGTAAAGCACTCCCCAAACACTGACTTGTGAAATTTGGCCCTGGGCAACCTTTCTGTCCCGTCAGGGGGGCACAGATGGGCACATACATGTCCTGGTTGGTTTGGGTGGTCTCTCAGGAGCCACAAGGTGGCCCCTGAGTCTTGGGGGTTAAAGGTCTTTTCCAAGTGGGTGTTAGGGGTTTGCTGAGTGTTACCTGGACAGTCAGGAGCAGCTGCTCTGCTTGCCTGTGGGAAAGCGCAGGGTGAAATGACTTCCGGGCATTCCCCAGCCTTTGCATAAGGACGTTCTGCAGGATGAGTACGCTGCCGGAAACAGTTTGGAAGCATCTTTCCCGCTCTTGAGAGCTGCAGGGTCAGCTTCTTTCCCTTGGGGTCACTCAGTACATCTGTTTGGAGACAGAAGAATGGATTGTGATTTCTGGGGCCCCCAACTCTCTGCTGTTCTTTCTAGCAGAGGCCTTTTTTCCCCACTTCTGGAAGTGAGGTGCCTACCCTCACCCTTCTGGCCCAGTTCTGCCCTTGATCTGCCCTCTGAGGTCTCCTGTGTGAGGACATCCAGGCCACCTAGTCCCCATGGCCCGGTTCCAGAACATTCTGTGCATGACAGCAGCCACCCCCGATGAAGGCCCAGTGCAGTGCTGGCGATGGGAGGGGTAGAAGGGTGCCCAGTGTCTCGGGAAATGAGATATAAATAAAAAGCCTGTTTCCAGAGAGGAAGTGCCACTGGTGCCCCACAATGGGCAGTGAGCCCTGGGCCTGTCTTGACAGGACTTGAAGGTGAACCAGAGCTCAGAAGCAGAAGAGGGGAGGCCAGGAAGGTGAGGTGGCCTGATCGCTTTTTCCTGCTATGCTTTCAGTGAGGTGGCTGAGCCGTGGATGTGGAAACCAGACTGCATGCCTCCAATGACTTCCTCTGATGACTTCCAGCCACACCCTATGTCCCCAACTGAAAGTCACTCTTCTATTTTTTTAAGTTTCAATTTTTTGCTTGTTTGTTCTTGGTTTTTTTTGAGTCAGGGTCTTGAACTCACCACAATCTATCCTCCTGCCTCAGCCTCCCAAGTGCTGGGATTACAGGTGTGTCCTGCAGGCACTGTACCCACTTGAAAACCACTCTTTAAAGTTTCTTTTGTGAAGGTGATTCCAAAATTTCCCTAAGTCTTCCCATCAGGGAATCAACTTGTTTCCAGTAAATCCACCACACTAGGTTTTCTATGTTCATTTGCATTTGATTTGCATAAATTAGCATAGCAGGGACTCAGGCCTTGAGTCAAGGCAAGTCAGGGAACGAATGCAAATCAGCTCTAGCTTTTCATCCCTGGGAAGTGGCAGAGGAAGGCAGCCCCGACTTGTCTTTGAGGGGATTTCAGTCATTCCCCTGGCCTGCAGACCTCCTCCTGGGGCCCTGGGAAGTATCAACCTCGACATGTTGGAGTAGCAGAGAGGGAATGGAGTCCTGTGATGGGTTTGTTTGATGGCACAGGAGTTGGGGTGAGCAGAGATCTCGGGTCTGAGTAGGAAGAACAGGAAAGAGCAAGGAGTTGAAGTAAAGCCATGGGGGAAGAAAGGGACAGAGCTGGAGGCAGAGCTGGAGCTGGCCCTTGGGGAGGGGAGCCCTGCAGCAGGAAAAGGAGAGACCAGGAGAGGTCAGACGGCAGAGTAGGGGGCTTTGGGGATGGAGCGGGATCGTTTGTGGAGGAAGTCAGGGAGCAGAGGCTGCAGCCTGCTGGCTTCCGCAGGAGCCATTCCTCTTCTCTCTGGCCAGGGAGGTGCTGGATTGGGGTTTCTTTCTGACACTCACCCCTTGGGTCTGTCCTGGGACTGTGTTGTCATGAAGAGGCTGAAAATGAAGATCACAGCATTCAAAGTGTCTCCAGGGGTAACCAATGGCAACAGGATAAGCCTCTGGGTTCCTTTTCCAGAGAAAACCAATTGCCCACCATATACCTGCAGCTCATTTTCCCAGTGGCCAAGACAGTGGAGAGAAAGGCAGCCCTATAACAGCAGTGGTGTGGTCCCCACTGTGGTCCCCAGTGCCTGTGGACAGGGTGGACCTGGTATGGCACCCAAGCACCCAGACCTCCCAGCCAACCACTGAGTTGATTGACCGCAGACTGTGGACTGGCCCCTGGCAATGGTGGAGGTCAGGTGCCCCTAAGTCCATCCTCTCCACAGTGACAGTCCTGGGTAGGGCCAGGAATGTGGGCACCCATGTGGACCCCTTTGGGTTTCGTCTTGGCTCTAGTGCTAAGGATCTTGGGGAAGTGCCAAATCTTTTGTGCCTCAGTTTCCTAATCTGTAAAATGGAAATAATAACACCTACTTCACAGAGTGGTGGACCAAGAACTAACCATGGTAGAGTCCCTCTGAACAGTGGCTGGCAAAAAGGACACAGTCAAAGGATACAATTGTCCCGAATGGCCCCAAAGAAGATGTGACAGAAAGCTCTCAGAGCCTGCAGAGAAACAGGGACCTGGCCCAGCATCCTGGCTGCGTGCCAGTGTGCCAGCTGTGCTCGTAATGTCACCCCAAGCTCCCCAGCTGCAGCAGCAGCAGCAGGGTGTGCAGGCAGGGGCCCTGCCTGACCACAACTGGGAAATGACTGCGTGAACTGATGATGTTTCTCCCAGCACACTGATATTTCTTCCTTTTACAAAGTTTCCTTTTTGTATATTTTTCTCTCCCTCTCCAGGAGAGGAACATGAGGAAAAGACATTGGCCCTCTGATTGGCGGGAAGGAACCCAAGGGCTGCAGGGAAGGACCTCAGGAAGAAGGAGGGGAGGAGGGGGAGGGGAGCCCTCCTGGCTTGTGTAGGCTGTTGGGAAGGTGTACTGGTCCTGAACCTGGGCACAGAGGGAGGCAGAACCACGGCCGTTGTCTCTCTGTGCTCCAGAGAAGAGGAGGGGTGGAAGGGCTGCGTGGCTTGACCACAGCAGTGCCTGGAGCCATGACCAGAGATCCAGAAGCAACAAGCCACAGCCGCTCCCCTGCAGGCGGGCTCGGGCTCTACCAGTGAACGCTGGCCAGGCCTTCCCATCCAGAGTCCCCGCCACACTCTCAGCTTCTGACCGATCCGCAGAGCTGCTCACAGATGTGGGCGCACGTATTACAGAGGTGCAGGAAGGTGGTGAGCAGGCGGTTCTCTACCTGGTTAGCTAGTGAGACCCAGGGCAAGGCACCAACCCCTACCTTTACTCCGGCCCTTGCTGTTCTTCTCAAGATCCAGCTGCCGATGGGCGGGACGTTTCGGGTACCAGGCTGTGTCCCCCCGGGGCCTTAGTTAGCTTCCTCCTGTGTGGAGGTGTCGTAGCATCACAGAGCTGCTGTCTCTGGAGCTCGGCCACAAGCATAGCTTCTTGGCCGTTATCACCCTGGATTTGTTCTCAACTTGCCTTCTGGCATCGTCAACCGCACTTACTATGCCAAGATGCCTGGAAAATTTCAAAGCTAGTCTATAGGCTGCTTGTTAATGTCAGAGTTCAGAGAATGTTTAGTCTTTATGATCAGAAAAGAAAAAAAAAAAAACCAGGTTTGGTGGCGCGGTCAGAGGGGCTGGCTGTCCGCCTGCCAGCTGCTTTGTCCATCCTCAAGCCCCGTCCATCTCGGCCTGCCTTGGTTTCACTCCTTGACTAAGAGGCCCAAGATCCCTGAAATGATGAGGTCATGAACCGGAAACAGACGCAAGCAGCTGAATTCCAGGCAGTCTTGGGGGCCTCACTAGAAGCTATGTTTTGTGCTGCGCCAGCCAGAACTCGGCTACTTACTTGAAGTAGGACGACGGGAAAGTCCCTTTTCTCGGCCTCAACTTCCTCATATGTAAAGTGCATCTAGGATTAGCCAAGACCCTCTCAGGGCTGCTGCGATGTGGTCTAGGTGTCCCAGTAACCTCGACATCTCCCAGATCAGGGTTTTAAAATACACGGGGATTGGGGCCAGGGGTTTAGCTCAGCAGTGTAAGTCCCTGCTTGGCAAGCACGAGGTTGTGAGTTTGATCCCCGGCACCAAATAAATAAATAAATAAAATACACGGGGAGGAACATGAGGAAGAGACTGGGACATACCCAACAGGGCGTCCTCATGAGTGTGGTTACCTGAAAGGGTAGAGGACAGAGAGAATGAAAATACAGTGAAAAGCAGTGACCTCGGTGCTCCCCTGGTCCATCTGGGCCAGGCTGACTTTGTTAGGGCTGTGTTGAAACTGGGCCATGGAATGTTGAATTTTCTAGAGTCACAATCACACAGCCATGACACATGCTTTTTTTCTCATGTGCTGCTGTTATTTGCCTCCGAGAGGAATGTGGTCCGGCCCCCCTCTCTTTCAGTTGGAGGCAGCCTTCACCACTTCAGTGTGGTGAGAATTTTCCAAGTGGATCTGAGGCTCAGTCAGAAGCAGCTCCACCTGGTTACTTTAGGACATGCGTCTTAGGGAACCAAAGGGACACCCCAGCCCATCCTGTGCAGAGGTCACACGTCAGCATTCCCAGGACAATCTCAGAGTCCCCCTTGCAGCCATTTCCCTCGAGGCACTAGGTGTAAATGAAGTGATAGAGCCTGACCCTCCAGACCAGTCCTGGCCTGGCCAGCCTCACCGTGTAGCCCAGGGAGGGGAAGAGGCACCCAGCTGAGTCCTGCTCAGATTCCTGAAGCAGAACCATCGATAAGACAGGAGAAAACAATGGCTGCTTTTGGTTATAAAGTTTTAGAGCACTAGTTATTATAAAACAAAAGGTACTGGAGCTGGATGGTAGGAGAGGTTACAAAAAATCAGTGTCTTGTTTCAAATATTGATGAAAACCTCTTAAAAATACATGTAAGGGGCCGGCAATTTAGCTCAGTGGCACAAGTGCCTGCCTGGCAAGCTTGAGGCTGTGAGTTCAATCCCCAATACAAGATAAAAATAAAGTGAGAAGTGAAAAACTAGTTTGGAGGCCAACTTTGATTTTTTTCTCAAGGGATATTTCAACCAAACTAACATCTAGAAGTGCTGGGGATTGAACCCAGGACCTTGAGCTGCTATACTTAGGGAGAAAAACACCATATTTCACTATAAAAGGAATAAAAGCCGTGCCCTCCAGCTACATCTGTTGAATAGTGCTGTAGTGTGTGCTTAGCATGCAGCAGCCCTAGGTTAGATCCCCAGCGTGCACACATGCGTGCACACACTCACAAAGAGAAAGAAAAGGAAGACACCATTGCCTCCACCACAGTGCCTAACATGAGGGGGGAGCAATACCCAGTGCCAGCAGGATGTGGAACAAGCAGGACCCCCCATACATTCTTAGGCGGAGTGTGAAATAGCACAGCTACTTTGGAAAATAGCTTCATGGCACCTCCTAAAGCTGAAAATATGTCTATATTTAATTGCATTCCTAGACATATGCAATACAGAAATTTATGAACATTTGCATATTTTACTGGCACACACCTGCAGTTCCAGCACTGCTAGAGGCTGAGGCAGGAAGACTGCAAGTTTGAGCACAGCCTGGGCAACTTAGCGAGACCCTATTTCAAAAAGAAGGTGGGGCAGGGATGTAGCTCATTGTAAAGGCCTGGGTCCAATCCCCAGTACTGAACAAATGCACATAGAGGCACTGTTCTTTACCATCCCGGACTAGGAGGAACAGGGATGCCCATCAGCGGTGGAGTGAATAAGGGATCTGTAGGACATTGGCACAAAGAACGTACCTGTACAGCGAGGTGAACAAGCAGAAAAATTATGGACAAATCCCATAAACGCGATAGCATGCTTATTTTATAATTCCATTTATATAAAGTTGGAAAGGATGCAACACTAATGGATAGCATTTGAGGTGAGGAAGGGGTTCCCCTGGGGATCAGTGCTGGAGAGAGAGGGTGGGGTGGGTCTGTGGGATGTGCCGGCGACCTTGTTCTTTACCCAGGTGCTCGGTGCAACCCGTTATTGAGTGCGATCCTGTGGTGTGGGCATCTTTCTGTAATATCACACTGCAAAAACAAAACACGAAGGAGCGGATTTAGCTTTGTGGAAGGTTTTATGAAAAATTCGCTGTATTTGCCCTCTCTTCTCCGTCGGCTGGCACAGGCTGCATTACGGTAGTGCTCCGGGCTGCGACAGCGTCGGTGGGAGAAGACACAGGGTGACATGGTGGCACCACCTCCCCTGCAGGCGGCCCCTTCTGGGAAGATGCTTCCTAAATTTTTGCAGACCAGGGCAGCTGTAGAAAGTGACAGCCTGGGGTCAGCACCAGATGGGGTTCTTGGGACCAATACAGATGGGGCACTGTCCTCCCGCTGCCCAGATGTCAACCCCTCGGTACACCTGTGGGGCGGGTCCCACTTAGGACCTGGAGGAGGACGTGGGTCTCCATAGCAGTCCAGGTTCTCTGAACCGGCAAAGGGGAGACTCCGGCTTCCTTGCCTCTCTGCTCTTGGAGAACCCATGTGCACACTGCCTCATCCCTGGGTTGAGTCCCACTTATTGTAAGGAGGGGAGAAGGCGCTGGGGGTGACGGCACGCGCCTATCATCCTGGCACTGGGGAGGCTGAGGCAAGAGGATTTCGAGTTTGAAGCCAGCCTGGGCTACACAGCCAGACCCTGTCTCCAAAAAATAAAAATAACCTGGAGGCTCCAGAGAGCCTTTTGGGGGCCTTCTAGTGCCTCTTCCAGCATTGTGCCATCCAGTTACTGGTGGGCTAGAGCCACATAGCTGCCGGATGAGACACGTCCTCTTTATCAGCTCCCACCTCTGGCTTCCACCTACTGCAGGGGTGGCTTCTGCCTGAAGGATGGGCTGGTTATCAGGGAATCAGCGAGAGGCAGCTTGCAGTGTGACCAGGGTAAGGGTGACTGCGACCCAACTGGATCCTGGCTCCGCCCAGTCAAGCACAACCTGCAGTGGCAGCATATGGCCACAAGGGGCTCTAGCGGGCGCCCTGAGCCGGGAGTCCAGGAAGAGCTCGAAGCCTCTGATGGCAAAGGCCCCTCCCAGGCTGCTTTGCCTTTGTGTCTGACCTCTTCTCTGGCTAGAAGTTACACGCTTCTTCTGCTTTGACACATCTTGCTTCTGGCACCCCCTAAGAAGACGCCTCTGCTTTTGCTAGTCCTGCCACCCGTAGACCCGTCCAGCCCTAAACTGTGTAGTTGTGTCTTTCAAGACAGGAAGACAATTGTCCTGTGCTGTTGCTTTCACATCCCCTGATTCTGGCCCCTTTGACGCCCTTCCGCAGGTTACCCTAAGTTACAGGCTCCCCCTTTCTGGCCAGGGTTCCCAAAGGATCCCCTGGAGCCGCAGGCTCTTACTGCCGTTGGACACGGGCCTTGGGCCTTGGGCCTTTGCCTTGGGTGGCTGCCAAAGGCTGGGACAGTCACAAGGCCCTGCAGGCCCCCAAGGGCCACTGGCTGCTCCTCCTGTTCCTCCTCGCTCCTGGCCCTCCAGCCGTCCAGGCTGAAATGCGGGGTGTGACCAAAATATATAGCGAATATTTAAAGTTTTAAAAGTGCATTCCAGTGAAAGACACATTGCCAGAATCTCCCTCCGAATTCTTCCCGCCCCTGCTTCAAACACACTTAGTGCGTGGTTCTTGCCACTTTGTGCGGCAGTCCTGGAATTCTTCTTTCGGGTCCTAATCGGTTCCAAACGTTTCCTTTGCATGGTCATTTTGACCTCGGGGGAAGAACCAGAAATCACACAGTGCCAGCTGCAGGGAATAAAGTGCTTGAGGGGACAGTGTAACGTATTTATGAGCCTGTCTTCCTGTTGGCTGTCACCGGGAACAGTCACTGTATTTTTGATCGCATCTTGTAAAAGCACTCGGGAAAGGGGACTTCTAGAACCGCTTCAGAGAGTGGCAGGAAGACAGAAAGGTGGGAGAAAGGTGATCAAAGCAAGGTGCAGTACTTTGGGGAGGGTTAATGACATGTGCCTCTTACTCTTATACTTTAAACCCTCACATCCTGAATTTTGATCACATCTCATACTTGCAGTTGCCCCAGCACCCTGTGACATTGCAGAGCCTGTGTACTTTGGGCATATTCTTTTCCACAGTCTGATCCTCGCTCCCCACCCTCTCCGGGCAACTTCTCCAGCCTTACCCTCGCTCTCTATTGCTTGCTGTATTCATTCTTCAAAACTGCCTGTTCCTCTGTGAAGTCTTTTTTGACCCATGACGCTTTCCCACACCCCGGAACCCCTCTGTGCACAGCTCCCTTTCCCTAGCATGCATCTCTCTTTGCATCTGTCCCCTGGCATTGTAGGACTGACCAGCACCCCTACCCTGTCTCCTCCACTGGCGCTGTGGGGCTGTGGGGGCCCCAGGACTAGCACACAGTTGTGCGGCATGAAAGGGGTATGCTGGAGTGGCCCCCCTGCACCTTGAACAAGTCCCTTTGGTGCGGGGAACCCGTTTGCTGAGCAGCTAAATGGAGAGACGTGTGCTTGGAGGAGAGCAGGTACATTAAAGAACTTTACAGATGACTAAGAGCTTTGCTGTCATTGCATTTCGCCTTCCAGACTGGTATTTACCTAGGTTGGCCTGTGTGGAAATCTCAGATGGAGGAATGCAGTATGATCCTTTTGTAATGGTCCCACCTTTCCAGCCAAAGGAAAAAGGCAGTCAAGAGTAAACGATTAATTCATCTCCCTGACACCCCCCAACCCCACCCGCCTGCTCTGGAGCTCTGGGTTAATGATTGTGAGGTTGTTTTCCTCCCAGGGCTGATTTGTATCTAATCTCTGGCATGTTCCCTCCTTTCTTAAGAAAAACTTGACTCACTCCAGTAATTCCTCATCCTGGGGTCAGGATTGTTTTATGGGAGAAGTCTGTGGATATGGGGAGCCCTTGGGCCCTCATTCTTTCTCAACGGGGTGCCCACCCCACTGGCCACCACCGTCCTCAGGGGACAGAAGGGTCCTTTCCTCACCCTGTACTAAAGTCTGAGTAGCACCTTTAGGAATAACATAACCACAGTGCTCACAGCCTCCAGGAAGTCGTAGGGCCCTCATTCCTCCTTTGCATGAGGTTGATTTGTTTGGGGGAACACCAGAAGAAAGTTCCTGAAGATCTGGCATGGAGAAGGATTTGGCCCTGACTTTTCCAGAGTGTAATTGGTGACCGGGGAGGACTGGGCCCTGGAGTCAGGAGCATCTCGAGCCAGCTCGGCCTGGAATCCCTGCAGGAGTTGTGTTTACAGCTGCGTGGAGGCTAGGAGGGCAGGCACAGCCGGAGGGAGTCTGGGAGCCAGGTACAGCTGGATGCTCCCCGGATAAGGCCAGGAGGGCCCCCGCCACAGGCTCGGGGCGCTTGCTGCCAGTGGCTCAGAAGTCTCCCTGCCGCACCCCCCCCCCAACCTTAACTCAGTAAATTCAGGGGCTGGGCTCTGGAGAGACTTAGGTTTCTTGTGGCTCTGTCTCTCTGCCCTTGTTCGCTGTCCTCCTCCACAAGCCTCAGACTCTGCTTCAAGAAATGGGTTGTGTGACACTGTGACATTGTACTGCAAAGGTCCCACAGGTGACTGGGCAAGCTATCACATTGTCTTCCTCTGTGAAACAGAGACCACCTTTCCCTCTCTGAATAGCCAACCTTGGCTTCGTATGCGTCCTTTAAAATTTGAGCCTTGACAAAGGAGTCTTCAGTGTCACTGTGTGCACACACAGGGGAAAGGGATCGAGTCAAGTGTGTCAGGGGCAACAGCAAGTTCATTGCTTCTGTCACTGTGATGGTAGGGACAGCCCACACTGATTTCAGAGATGCGAGAATGTGCAACAATAAGCACCTGACCCCCCCCCCTTGCCTAAGCAATGAATTTCCAGCACTGCCAGGAATCTCGCTGCCACCTCTCGATCCCACTGCTGGCTTCGCCACGCTAGGGAAAGCCACTGCTCTGAACCTAGCGCTGGCCATTCCTTTGACTCCAGGTTTACCAAACATGGATGCAACATGCTATTTGACCTTGCCGAATTATATCCTGAAAGGTCTATATCACGATGAGCAAATGTATCTATGCAGACATGTCACTGGGTGTCCTGCTCCGTACCCCACTGTAATGTCAGCTCTGGGGTGGGAACTTGGTCTGTCTCTAGTGTTTTGCTACTGAATTATTTTGCTATAAACATTCTCACACTCCTAGGATATAAGAGTGTTTCTGCAGGGCATACACCCAGGCATGGAGTGACTCATCAGACAATGTCCTCTCTGTTTTGCCCCCTTCCCTGCCCCCCAGTAGCCCTATTCTCCAGGAAAGTTTATCAAAAGGGTGGAGAACCATGGAGGTAAAGCCCAGGGTTACCAAAGCTGTGAAGGTTCCAGGCAAGAGGGAGCAGTCACATTGGCTCTGCTGAGCACGGTGAGGGGCTCCCCTTGACTGGGTCCAGGGGTCTCAGCCCGCAGCGAAGCTGACATCACAGAATCCTCTGTGAGGTCGCCACCGAGCTGATGAGCATGAATGCTCACACGCATTATGGCAAATCATTCTCAGGTTGAATAGTTCTTTATTTCACCTGCAGTAAAGAACGCTAGAATAGGCTCTCTCGGGGTGCTCTTGGGGGCCTTTGTGGCTTCTGGCTCGGGGTGCTGTTTAATGGGCTTGAACAGTCACCGCCTCGATGACCTCAGATGTCACAGAACCAATGATCTCCACTTTCTGGCCACTCTCTGCCGTCTCCTTGATGGCCTCCAAGTTGGTCTTCTCCACTGTCGTGGCCACGATGTCCACATCACCACCACGCAGTGAGACTGCACCCTTCGTGCTGAGGTTGGCCCTGAAGGTCCTCAGGAAAGAGCTGAACTTGCCGAGTCTCTTGGGTGTGGACCCTGAGCTTTTGGCCGTTTTGGGCATGGACCCTGAGCTCCTGGCCTTTTTGGGCGTGGACCCTGAGCTCCTGGCCGTTTTGGACGTGGACCCTGAGCTCCTCCCTGAGCTCCTCGAAGTCTTAGGCGTGGAACCAGAGCTCCTGGCTGTTTTGGGTGTGGAACCTGAGCTCTTGGTTGATAAGCTCCTCCTAGATTTGTGTGAGGTTTTGGAGTCTTTCTCAGTGGAAGTGCGGCTAATGCCTTTGGGGGTGCGACTGTGCCTGCTGCCCCTGGCACTGCGGTGGCTGTCTTTTTCCTTTTTACTGGCTCTGTGTGTTCTGTGGCCAGATAAGGACCGACTGAATGACTTTCGAGTCATCTTGTCCCCTGAGGCCTTCTGGTGATCTTCGTGGGTCCTGCGGTGACGGTGGCGGGAACCCCTATTCATGGCTCTGTCATTTTCTCTCTTCTTTCTTTCCTTTCGTTCCTTGCGGGCAGCCTGGCTGGCCTGGGGGGCGTCCTGCTGTTTGGCCTCTGCACCCTTAGGACTTTTGCTCACCGTCACTTCTGTCACTTCCATTGTCACTTCTGTCACTTCCAAGGCTGAGGTGTTGGCCACTTCCCCAGAGCCCTTGTGGGTGGCTTCTCCTCCTGAAAATGCTGCGCTCATGCTGTCCTTTGGGGAGGCGCAGTGAGACTCGGGCTCCGACAGCTGTGTCACAGCACCTGCCAGGGCGACACTCAGGCTCTTCGGTGATGCCTTGCCACTGCCCGACACAGGGCTTTTGCTTCCCCCTTCTCCTATGGAGGCTGCCCCTGCCAGGGCTGCAGTCACTTGTCCAGAGCCTGACTTGCTTGCTGCCACACTCAAGGTGCCTGATGATGTCCCCGATGCTGTCCCTGCTGCCACTGCTGCCCCGTCTCCCGCTGTCGCCCCAGCTGTTGCCACCTCTGTTTTGGTCTCTGATGCTGATCCTTTGGCAGACTCTGCGGATTTCTTTTTTGAGGTGGATACTTTGGGTGTGGCAGTGGGTGGGCAGTGAGAGCCAGGCTGGACTCCTTCCCCTCCCGCGTAAGCAGCAGAGGTGGCCCTCGTCACCTCAGGGATCACGTGGAGACTCCGGATGCTGACCTGGTCTTGGTCACCTTTGCTTTGGGAGTTCGAGGCAGACAGGCTCGTCGTGTCCTCCTCAGCCAGCGCAGGCATGCACAGGATGTCCTCGGCGGGGGTGGCATAGGTGCTGCTGTTACTGTCCACCGGCGGCCGCAGGAGGTAAATCAGCTTCTCCCAGTAGGTGAAGAGGTCTTCGGACGTGTCGAGCGGAGGACACAACTGCAGGTAGCAGGACCGGCCCGTGGCGAACTTCAGGCGCAGCTGCTGTTTCTCATGGTCGTGAACAGAGATCCTCACGAACTTCAAGGGGAGAAGCCTGGTGAGCTCCAAGGGCTTCGCTGCCTTGCGGTTTTTCTCCTTGGTGACCTGTCCAAGTCCCTCGATCTCTTCGCAGTTGGTGGCCGGCCGGGCCAGGAGCATGACGTCAGGGATCAGGAGAATGGGGCTGGTGCAGGCGATGCCCACGGTCACCATGCGCACGCGGTTGTGCACGTCAATCATCTCCCCCCGCTTGGTGATCTGAATGAAGTCGCTCTCGAATATCGGGGTGTACCGGAACATGTCATACTCACCCTTGTGCAGGTGCCGCTGCAGCTTCCCCATGGTGGTGGTGAACATGCCGGCTCCAGAGCCGCTCTGGGCCGTGTAGTAGGGCAGCACACACTCACTAGTCGTGACCATCTTCTGTCATGTCAAGGTGCCTCGGTGTCCTCGGCGGATGAGGGATCCCTGGTGTTCCTGGTCCCGGAGGTGGCGCTACAGCTGGCCTCTCTGCTCCACCCCAGCCCAAAGGCCCCTCAGAGCCTCAGAGCCTCCCCAGGCCAGGCAGGGCCCAGGAGCAGGGACCATGGACCAGGACCACTGGAGGGTCTGGACCTCAGATGGACTCTTGTCAAAGGTGCAGCAGGTGTGGGGCCCCTGGGAAGTTTTCTTCTGGGTCTGAGCCCCTCAGCTCCAGCCGTGATATTGTTTATCTCGCCAGGAGTCTACAGCCTGCAGTCCTAGCGGGAGACAGGGCCACCCTCTTTGGCCTCCAGCCTGCACTGCTGTATTTATCCTCTGCTGCCTTTGTGACCTGTCACTGTCACATGCTCCTTTGTTCCCACGTTCTGGTTGCCCCCACAGAGGACAGGACCACCCTGGAAGGGACTCAGATAGGTACCAAAATACCTTTTTTTCTTCAAAAAGGAAATTTCTGTACAAATGCTTCCCTGTTCTCTCCAAATGCGAAAAATCAACAGCTAACCGGGGATGTTAGCATGTTCCTGTAATCCCAGTGTTACAAGTCTGAGCCCAAGTCTGAGCCCAGCCTGGGCAATTTAGTGATTAGCAAGACTTTGTCTCAAAATAAACATTTTTTTTAAAAGGCCAGTATGTAGCTAGAGTAAAGACCTGGGTTCACTCCCTAGTACAAATAAATAAATAAATAAATAATAAAAAGTAAGATGATGGGGGTAGATTTGAACCCTTCTGGTTTAATTTTATGGGATAACCCGGAATTGATGGTCTTACTCCTTAGCCTACCCTTCCACAGATCTCAGTAAATCCTGATGATGGATATGCTTTAGTAACAACCCTGACCTTTAGTAATTAATATTTAAGTTAATAATTAGGGGTTGTTTTTCCTAGACACTGCACTGTTTTGCATACTATTGTGGGAACCCACCGAGTTTGTTACAGTTGTTATTGCTCTCATCCTACGAGGAAAGAAACAGGTTGTATCACAAATTAATGCTGTTATTCAAATCCAGGTCTGGCCCATTCCAAAACCTCTGTTCTGGACTCTACCAGAACTATGCCTTGCAAAGAGCGCAGGCCAGTCAAACGCTTTCAAAGAGGACTGATTTGATTGCCACAAGAGATGAGTTTGATGCATTATGAGAAGTTGCATAACAAATTGTGTGTGTGTCTTTGTGTGTGAGATGGAGAACCCAGGACCACTTCAGACTGTGAGTTGGGGACTAAGTTATCTAGGGGGTCCCTCAGTTCTTCCCCTCCATTTATACCCAGTGAACAGGAGCCCGGCTATTTTCTTAAGTCCCCTAGTTTTTCTCTCCATTTGCCCATTTTCTACACAGTGAAGTGCTGGAGAGGGGGCAGGACTGGATGTGTAAGTTTAAATTCTAGGGGCCCGTCGAACACCGTCTGGTACCAACGTCCCTGCGTGCAGCAGTGTTTTGGAGCTATGTGCTCTAGCAAGAAGTGCGTGCCATTACGCCTGCTGCCTTGTTTCCATTCTACACAGTGAGCTGCAGAATGATGACTTTGAACTGTTCCTGGAAGCTCCCTACTCTCCTCTCCCTGGTCATTGTTGTGCCTGGCGTCCCACCTCAGCCCCGGCTGAGGACAAAGGCTCTCTCTCTGTCCGCAGATGGATAGACAAGCAAGGTGTAGAGCACCTGCTCCGCGCAGCAGCGTTACTCAGCTGCGGTGAACCCGGACAGAGTGCTGGTGCATGCACCTGACAGCGCGCTCAGGGAAAGAAGGCGAACACAAAAGGCCACAGACTGTAGGTTCCATGTCCCTGACATACCTAGAACAGTCAAGTGGCAGCCAGGGTCTGAGGGGGGAGAAAATGGGGTGACGGCTCAGGGGCTTCTTGGAACTGTTATGGTTGACAAACAGGCTTGTGCGTTAGGAAGGTCAACCTGTGACCTTGAGCAAGCTGCTGCTCTTCTTTGGAATGGAGATGACAGCTGTGGTGAGCACCTCCTGGGATGTCACCGTTTGGATCTGGAGGGCCCCTGTGTCATGGTTTAGTCCTCAGCATGGGGCTGTTGGGAGGTGTCCTGGAGGGAGACTGAGGTTCTCTGCTTCCTCTTCTATACTCCTACTCCTTGGCTAGCATGTGAGCGGGACATATAAGCCCAGCTCCATGTGCTGCCTCCCCACGGCCAAAGCAAGGAGTTCAATCTGCCATTGACTGGAACCTCCAAAACTGTGAGCCAGAATAAACCTTTCCTCTTTATGTGCTGTCTCCAGTATTTTGCTATAGTAACAGGTAATTAACACATGGGATAATGTGTACAAAGCACTAGCACATTGCCTATTTGATAAACCTGAGCTACTGTTAGTCCTCAGCAGTACTTTTCAAGAATTCTCTCCCAAAGGTAGCTTTTTATAAGGGACCTGGAAGGGCTTCCAGAATCAGAGGCACCCTGAGACACAGAAGGATGCCGGGTGCACAGCCCAGGGTGGGGAAACAGAGAGTATGGGGTGGGGGAAAGAGGAGAAAGCTTGATGTGGGTTTGGGAGTCAAGGGTTTATTCAAGGATCGTGGGAACAGATAAGGATCTAGAGGGGAAATGGTTACCATTTTACTGCTTCCCGATCCCCCATCCTGAGCCAGAGCCCTTCAAACTCTTTATTCGGAAACAGGCGAGAGGACGAATCTCATGGCAAGGTTCAGAGAGAGGGAAGGGGATTTTCTAGGCCTGCCTGTGTGATGTCACTACAGGAGGCAGCCGAAGGCCAGGTCATTGTCACCCAGGTGTTTAATAATTCTGGTGGCATCTGCAACTGCATTTGCACTCTTGGGCCTCCCCCCACCTACCCTCCTCAATCTCCCCTCTCCAAATATGAAATGAGACGAGCCAAGTGATTTGGTGGTAAATGCATATTCATCTTTTTCTTTATTAAAGTATCAAAACATAAACTTGGATACATGACACAACTAATCTGAAAGCGTTTGTTAAAAGAGCTCACGGTCACATTAACAACACAGTGCAGTTCTCAGGTCAGTTCTTCTCGCCATCACCAGCTCCCCCTTTCTTTCTAGTCCACTGCTGCCCACGGCAGCTTACAATGGTCTTGCATGTTATAGTGGCTGGCAGTGCCACTCTACCCATGACCAGAGGGTTAATGCAGGGGACACAGTATCCTGGGGACACAGTACCCAGCACCCACAACTTAAAGAAGTTAATTTGGTTCCTGGTTTCAAGGGATGCAGTCCATGGTTGGTTGGCTTTAAGGGAGAAATATCACAGCGGAAGGCTATGGCAGAACAAGACCTTTAGTGCATGGTAGTGGGGCGCAGGGCAAGGGAACAGCACCAGGGAGGCGGGGATCAGATACAGTCCCTAATTTCACACCTTCATGACCCACCCAGACACACCCAGGAGTGTGCTTTACTCATCCTGGGGTGACTCCCAAGCCAAGCAAGTGGACATAATCAAAGCTAAATGACCAGAAGGGGACTTTTGCCTCCACCAAAATAAGGAACACAAATTACATAACACAAGAATGGCAAATGGCACTAACAACCAGGTGACTCTTTACAGATGAGGAACAGTCCCTGATGGGACAATTAAAGCCACAAAATTAATAAGTCTGTGTCATACTCGGTCATTTAAAGGAACCATCTGTGAGTTCAAAGAAGCAGGCACACCCTTCAGGTGGATGAATGTCATGTTTAAGGTCGGAGTCTGCAGAATAGCACAGGGAAAGGTGCAGAGTGGTCACCTTGCATCCTGGCCTGGGAGTGGTACACAGGGGCCCAGGTAGAGAGCCAGAGAGCTCCCAAGGGGTCATTTGGCCTGGGAAGTCCAGAAAACTAAGCAGAATACCTTTGTTGGAACACCACATCCATCTTGCTCAAAATTGTTCTCTCTTTGCCCATCCCTCTTCCCATTCTTTTGTAATATCTAAGGTACATTCACGACAATGAGACACACATGTGGATGTCATGGCCCTTGTAATCCAAGCAGATGACTCCTTCAAAGGAGCACTGTGCCAGAAAGAAGGGTGTCAGACAACAGGTATTTTGGGGATCCGGATCTTCAGAGAAACTAGTAGTTGTAGCACTCAGCAATTCAGAGTTTATATCTTAGCACCGAACAGCTGACCTTAAGGATCTACTTGGTGCTGTGTTTCAGGGTTTGTCAAAGAGAAATTGAGCCTCAGGTATCGTAGATTGAGGAAAAGAACCGAAAGTCAATGATCCCACCTGATGGTGCCCCAAGGAACGAAGGCTAACACCCCGAGATATTCAAAGCAAATCACCCTCCACGCAGAGAGGGGACAGACAGGCGGGGAGTGGCTAGGTTTCACCACCCACGGATTTAGAAAAACAGAAGCCAGCACAACATTTACATCAACCATGTTTTGGTTCCAATATTTATTATACTGACAGGAATACTAGGATAAATAAGTCATCTTTTCTCTTACGGAAAATTGTAATGATACTATCAAGTAGGATCAAACACTCTGAGGATTTCACAGAAACATCAGAATTTTAACAGACAGTAGCCAGAGTCCTGTGGCCAGTGTGAGTGAGTCCGAGACTGCTCACAGCTGCAAATGCTCTGGGCCAGGTTTCTAACACAGCTCCGTGACAAGAAAGAAGCATGAATGTCCAGTAATGCTAAAGCCTCACCATCACTGGCTTCCAACGCATGTCTCCACCAATGGCTGCTGACCACCAGGAAAGGAGAACAGAATAAGTCTTTGGCTCTTCTGGACTAGAAATAACTCGCAGCCTGAGTGGAGAGTCTTAAGCTCTTGCAAGTGGAACTTTCTTTCTGCTTTCTTCCTAGACACTGAAACTGAGTTTGCAACAGGACCTGTGGCCCAGCTCCTGGCTGCCCCTTAACACCTGGGTGCCAGGGGAAAGCGGCCCCGACTCCGGCCTGCAGGACGCTCTGCTCTCTGCGGCTGCATAGCTCTTCTGGTCACCTGAACACCCTCAGGAGACACTGCCCAACGCAACAGACCCGAGTCTCAGACCCCGGCCTGAGGATAATTACCAAAAGGTGGCGCCAGTGTTGTGGGGCATCAAAAGAGCAGGATGCCTAGTTCTGAAACGAATGCCTTGCACACAGTAATTCCGAACACGACAGCGTATCTGCTAGAAAGCACAGCCCTGGCCATCGCGCAACTTTAATGCCTGTGGCTCTCACTCCGTGTGCCCCGTGAGGGACGCGGCTGCTGCGGAGGAGATGGCCCCGTCCCGCCCACCTGAGGCCTAGACACCTCTGCGTGAGTCCTAATGGATGGGCAGGACCCTAACCGGGGCCATCTGGACATCAAAGAATGGCCAGGATGTTAAGACCTAAATCCTGGAGTTGAGGCAAAGGATGCTCTCGCCCTGGTCCAAAGAGGGAAGGCCCAGCGGAGCCCACTGGCCCTCCCGCCTCGATGGTTCTCGGCTGCTGGGATTCTAGAGGTGCACAGGAAGTCAGCTTTCCAATGGTTGCAGGGTTTTGGATGGAAAAGGAGGATTCAACGAGGACTCCCCAGTTGCCCCCACACCACGGCTGCTTAGCTGTGCAGCGTTCCTTCTTTTATCTGTTGGATAAACAGGTTTCTCTCATCCTCAGGAGTCTGCCCGTTCTGAGCCCGGACAATGCAGGTGGGCCGGTGCAGGTTGAGCATGTATATCAAATGCTGCTTCTCGTTCTTCAGCTCCTCGATCTGCGCCTTCAGCTCGGCATTCACACTCTCCAGCTTCTCCGACTCCTGGGGGACGAGCGACAGAGCATGAGGAAGGGAGCCACCTCGGGGCCCGTCAAGCTAGGGGACTCCTGCAGAAGGAACGTGTACCCCTCTTCATAAAGAGGGGAACACAGCACCAGGGAAGGGAGAAGGCTTTGAGGCTGGGGACTTCTTCAGAGACACTCTGGAGACGCCACTGAAGGTGCTTTGATGCTACCAGGGCCAAAACAGGAAGAGGATCAGAGATCTCTGCCGGGTCCAACACCCACGTGCAGGACACCAAGGCCTGAAGCTCAGGCTCTTGGGAGTCACTGATCTCACCGAGAGAAGCTCACCTCCCCAGAACAAATGTACTCAGTGACACACAAATTTCCTCATTTCTAGGGACTCACTGAAGCGATCAGCAGAGGCTCCCAGGCCCTGTGACACCTGGGCTGACACTGTGCTCTGTCCTGTCCACGAAGGGGGAGCAGGGCAGACACTAGGAAGACACACACTGGGCTCTGAGGCCCCCGTGGTGTTCTGCCAGGAGCCAGGGCTCCGCTGCTGCAGGAGGCAGAAGACAGACACCCAAAGAAAACGTGACCACTGCTTTCAGATCCAGGAAATACTGTGTCTGAGGAGATTAATGAAGGTTTTTTCTTTTATACTAAGCCAAATAAGAGTTGATAGTTTCCTTCTGGGAAAGCGGCCCGTGGAACCTCTTCAACTGCGCTGGCCTGGAGACTGCTGGGAGTCTGGCCATTAAACCATTTTCATTCACACACTTGCTTTTCCTACACCCAGCGTGGCCACCTCCTCATCCTGCAACTGGCGTTTCTGCTGCCAGTTACGAGGCCCTTCGCAGGAAAACATGACCAGGGAGGGGCTTTGTGACTCTCCTTCTGATAGGGACGGGGGCTGGTGGGGGACAGGAGGGCGGGCGGCTGGGGAGCTCTCACCTTCTGCAGGCATTCTGTCTTCTCCTTTTTCTTGTTCCGGCACTTAGCAGCTGCGATCTTATTTCTTTCTCGTCGCCTCTTTTTCCTTTCATCTTCTTCAGGGGCCACCTATAAAATCCAGAAGGCTCACATTGAGTGCTACCATGAAATGACATCCGCTTCACAATACACGTCCTTTACTGCCAGCAAAATCCGGCAAAGCGGGGCAGCCCTAATGTTAAGGGACCCAGGAAACCAAAGCTCTTAGACTTTGACACAAAAGCCTCAACACAGGCATGCACTTGAGAAGGAGGAACAAAAAACCAACCATGAAAACAAAATTATACTGGCATTATTAGTAAATTAAAATCTTAACCTATTCTAGAAACAGATTTGGACTTCGGATGTGTATAATTATTAGGATCAACTGTAATCGTTTAGAATAGGAAACAGACTGGTAAATATGTCCCTTCTCCTAAACTCGGGGTGACCTCAAGACCATCGCATGGCAGCCCTTTCTTCCTGCCTCTGCTTTGATCCAAAGCCCAGGGGCAACTCCATTCACCTCTGTGGCCTTGTGGCCTCTTGAATTTGGGAGACACCCATGGAGCTCCTGCAGAAGAGGAACTTGAATCCATTCCAGCCAAGGTGGCATAGATCAGCCATGGCTGGGTGCTAACTGTGGGTAGGGAACTACAGGCATCCATTGACAGGGCCAATAAATCAATAGTGACCTCCAAGCCTCTGCCTCACCCTGAGGCAGCCCGGGGCTCCTGGGAGAACAAAACCCTGCCTTGCTGCTTTGGGATGTGGTCCCCAAGGCCACCCCAACTGATAAGGAATTGGCATCTGGACTGGACGTGGCCTAGAGGCCAAAAGCAAGCTGGAGTGAACGAAGCACTCTCGGTGAGCCGAGCACCTGACAGTTCAGGCTGCCAGTGTCAGCTCCTGTTGCCTCCCTTGTCCCTGCCCTGGACAGAGGGAAGAGTGTGGCATTCCTGACAGCTGTTGGGATTCCACGGTCACCTCATGTCCCTCTAACTATTTCTCTGCATTAGATGACACTGGCTTTGCCTGGATGGAGGTGGAGGTACTGTAACCCAGAGAGGCAAAGCCCAAGGGAGAAATGGGGGAAGAAGAATTTCTACCTTCCTCATCTTAGATCTCAGGATGACACAGGGACACATTCAGCTCTAGGTTAAACTTCTACAGGGTCAGCCTTACTCGCTGGAAGACTATGGCACCTTAGTCTTCTGAGCCTGTTTCCTTCGTTGTGAAAATGGAATCAATAAGACCAAGTCAGTTAACACATGTAAAATGCTTGGATGGTATTTAGCTCGTAGTAGATACTGCATGAGCTTTGGCTGCTACTATTAACCGCACCATCGCTATCTTTCCGAACTCAACACTCTCACATTTTCCCTGGAACTCTACCGATATTCTGGGTGGCTAGGAAGGAGTCAGCGCTGAAGACAGAGAAGACCTTAGAGTCTCACACTGTTCAGGATGGAGATAGCTTTTAGAGATCGTATCATTCAGTCTCTCACGACACCGATGAAGAAGCAGGGGTACAGAGTTGCTCTGTGCCCAGGGAAGCCCTGAGAATCACCAATTCACTGTCACCAGAATAGGAAGCGACAAAACCTGGATGGAAAGGCAGGGCTCTGTTCCCCCACTGCACTGTCTCGCAGCCTCAGCTGCCTTGTTCTATCCTGTCGCCTTCCCGAGGGGAACTGAAATCTGGGCAGCGGGCTCATGCTGCTCAGACGCACAGGATGCCTGTGGCTCTCAGAGGCTTCTGGAGATGGGAATCAGGCTACCAAGGGGATCGACACTCAGCTAGCTCTGCTGGTCCAGTCTCTTCCCAGTGGGTAACTCTGCTATGACACTGACTTAAGATTAGAAAGTCATTTGGCAAACACAGAATTCTTAAACAGACGAGTTTTGTGGCTTTCTAGGGGCTTTCTGCCCGCTTGTTCCTCTGGAGACCCCTCCTAAATGCTTTTGCTTTCCCTTTCCTCACCTTTCCCTCCCTTCTCTCCATGGTACCCTGTTATCTCAAAGTAATCAGGAAAGAAATTTCTCAGAATGTCCTGTGGTCCACCCTGCACTGTCCAGTACTGTGTGGGTCTATCTGTGACCACCTGTGAGGTTAATTTGGGGCGCAGCTAATGCCCTTAATGATGCCAATGGTCAAAGCACCCTATAGCTCCAGCTCCCCATTTATTGAATACCAGGCCCCCTGCTGGTTCGTTCATAAATGTCACCTCACTTCACCCTCAGATCAGCCTTAGGCAGGAGAATTACAGAAGCAGAGATTATCAACCCACTTCCCTTTTGCGTGATGCTGGGCACACTCTGGGCAAGTATTCTGCCGCTGAGCCACACTTCTACCCCCAGCTTTCTCTTAGATTCGCTGCCTGTAGGTCAGTTCCACTATCTCTTGCCCAAAGGCTGTAATATGCCAGTTAAGTAAGCTTGAAATATCCCTGTCCTCCAACCATGACAGAAAGGCCAATGGTGCTGCAAGATCTTGGCTGTGACACCCTTGAGTCACCACATTACAATCAACCACACCTCAAAGTCTCCCCTGTGTCTGTCGTTGCAGGTGTCCTATGAAAGGCTGCCAAGTGCAGAACAAGTGTCTGAGACAGATGTGACCTAGGCAGACGCTGGCACCAAGGCTGTGAGCCCTGCCGCAGAGGAAGTGTGGGGCTGACTGCCTGGTCCCTAAGGTCCTGGCCACAATGAAAAAAATAAATCACCATACTCCACACTCCTCCAGAAAGTTCAACACAGAAAGTCCATCCTTATGCTGCTGGCTTCCAAAGGTGAGTCTCTGGCCCCGACTCCGCTCTGCACTCCAGGGCCTGCAGGTGGTGGCCTGCTGGACACCCCCATGGGGTTAGAACAGCACAGCCTCCTGCAGGCGCAAGCTCGGCAGCAAGCAGCCACTCCATTCCTAGAGCGCTGCGCGCCAGAACACTCAGTCACCCTGGGGTCCTCTCTTTCCCCCACACCCTAGCCAGGCTCTTAGGAGAGCAGTGAGACCCAGAGGCACCTACTTCTCAGTGCCTGCAGGGTCCCTCCTGACCTAGCACAACATGCCCTGCTCCACTCTCACCCACACACCAGCCCCTGGGGTCCCGACTCTCTTGCCACATGGCTCTCTCAGAGACCCTGCTCAGAGGCCACCCTGAGTGAAGCCTCCCCAGTGTAAGACAGCAAACCCCACTCCTACCACTCCCCCACTTCTCCTTTGCACCTCTCTCTTCTAGTGTGCAAGGCATTCATTTATCCTCTGCGTTCTCTGCAGACCAGACCGCAGAAGGCAAGCTCCGTGGGGCAGTGCTTCTGTCAGTTTTATTCCCAGCTGCAGCCCAGCAGATGACAGGTGTGCAAAGCCCCCGTGCAGAAAGAATGAACACACTCGGTGGAACCCACCTCGGCTTTCATGACGGACATCTCCAGAGGTCTGTCGCTGACGGTGACTGACTCCAGTGCAGAGGACATCCGATGGCAGAGGTGCTTGTTCTGGATGGCAAACCGCAGCTCTTCTTTGACAAACGGTGTCAGGTTAGCAAAATCCTCAAACACCAGTGACCCAGGAGGGGACAGACAGGGGACAATGGCAGAGGCGCTGACTTCCGAGGCAGACACCTGGCCGGGGTGTTGAAGCATCATTTTGCTGAAAGACACATTGAAAGCCAAACTGCTTCAGGGGCTCTGACGGAGGGGGTCAAGAGATAACCCCAACACCAGAGCCCCACCCACCCCTCAGCTTCCTGTTTGGTTTTCGTTTCATGCCATCCTCATTTGAGTAAAGGTTCTTAAAATACAACGTGGTGATGTGGATGAAACGCCTGGTTGAAGCCTATAAGGGTTGACGCTATGGGCTATTGTGAACTCTTTTTTTTTTTTTGTACCAGGGATTGAACTCGACCTTGCACTTGCCAAGCAGGTGCTTATGCCACTGAGCTAAATCCCCAGCCGCTATTCTGAACTCTTATAAGAGCTGCTAGTTTGGGCTGGTGTGCACATACACAAATATGGCCTTAGTCCCAAAAGAGGAACTTAAAAAAAAAACAAAAACCAAGATCGCTCTGTATTCCCATTTTCAGCCTTTTTTCAAAAAGAAACTTGGAAGGTCCTTGAAATCAAGTTGAGTCTATTAGTGAGTGGAAGTAAAAGCAAGAAGTGGGGGACCCTTAAACATAATATTTTATATATATATATATATATATATATACACACACACACACATACACACACACACACACACACACACACTTATACATATATATGGCAGCTTCTCCCCCGGAAGTTGGAACCAGGTAACAGGAATGAGGAAGGTAACTGTAGCTGGGTGTTTCTCTGCACCAGTCCTTGGCTGGGGCTGGGATGGCTGGGACTCGTCCTGTGGGGAGCAATGAACCCTTCCCAATCTGTAGTCAGTGACACAGAGGACCCGGGTCTAAGACAAAATGAAGCACTAAGATCTGGCCATGTGAAGGGGGTGGGGCTCAGCCTTGCGGTGCAGGAGATACCTGGGCGGGGAGTAGAGGGAGGGCCGGGCTCTGGCTCAGGCACTAAGGAGCAGGTGACCTGGGCCAGGACTTCAGCTCAGAGCCTCTGCTGTGGCTATATCCAGAGCCTGGCCAGCATCTGGCTCGCAATGTGGGCTGCCCAGCTGGACACTGCCCAGCTGAATAAATGAAACAGGGAAGGAGGGGTGGAATCAAACGGCCTCTGAGATCCCATCCACCTGTACTGTTCTAGGTCAGTAATTCCCACAGCCATGACACAAGCAGTTCTAAGGTCCCCCATAAATTCCTCCCTGCAGACGTGACCACTCCTCTGCAGTTGGGTCTCGGAAACGAAGTGTGCGGGGACTGTCTGGGCAAGCCGTCCCCTGGAGCATCCAAGAGGTTCAGGGATCTGTGGCCACCAGCCAAGCCCAGCCAGACAGGAAGGCCCTGGCAAATCTGCAACATTTAAGGAGTGTCTCCTTCCTATTGGAAACCTGACATGCGTTATGTCACCTCATCCTCATGAGAACCCAAGGGTCAGTTCCCAGCCTGAGTTTACACACGTGCTGAGTGACATTCAGACAAGCTAAGCAACTGGCCCAGAGTCACAGAGTTAACGTGGGGCAGTGCCAAGATTGGGCACTCTGGCTCCAGAACTCATGCTCTTAATTTACATACTGCAAAAGCAAACACGTTATTTCACGTTACAAAAACAAACAGAAGACAGTAATTTTTTTCTGGTGAGTGCAGAGGCAGGTAGGAGGTCTGGAACTGAAATAGGAACTGGAAACTAAGCAAAAATTCACGGTGTGAACACGAACTGTGCTTTGTGAACTGCCAGTGTCTCCGTATCAGGCGCACACATGGGTCGCTGCCTACATTCTGGGATTGAGTTTGTTTTTCATTGTCTATTTACTGTGTGATACTAGGGATGCACCTAGTGAGCTTAGAGCTACATCCCCAGCCTTTTACATTTTGAGAGAGGCTCTAAATTGCCCTAATTGGCTTTGAATTTGCAGTCCTACCTCAGCCTCCCTTGTAGCTGGGATTACAGGTGTGCACCACCACACCTGGCTGCAAAGACATTTAAATGGGCTTTTAAAAAAATGCATGATGGTTTCAGACTGGCATCAGAAAAATCAAGATTGAAGATCTCTTAGGGATGAGTCTTCAGTGTACATCCCAGCGGGCTTTTCTTTTGTGTAAAAGAGGCTACGACACTGCCCTGTCTCCCCAGGTGTGAGAGCAGAGGAAATAAATTCGCATGCCCTGAAAGACATTCTGGGAGTCATCAGGACTCCAGCCATCTCTAGCCCAAGGCTGGCTCTGCCACGGAGGCCCTGTGAGGTCCAGGTGGAAGAAAGGATGGTCACCCTCTTTGATCTTAAAAGTTTCTGAATAGACAACCCAGAAAACGGATGCAGTTCTCTCTCCAAAGCGTTCCAAGTCAGCACTGAAATTTTTCCTCTCCACCCTATAATATTAGGGTGCTAGAAGGACTCCTCGAGGCTTCTGATACTAGAGGTTTAAGACTCTCCCATTTGATCATGCTCCTTTCCCAGGAAAGGAACCCACAGCCACCAGGACTGGCCTTTGGGGGACTGAATGACTCTCTCCTCTACAGGTAGCTTGAATTGCACAGTAGTTAAGTGGGTCTATCTCACTACCCAGCTCAGTTTATTAACATGCCCTCAGGGCCGGGGGCTGCTGTTTGGATTTTTTTTTTCTCCTTATAAAGTCAGCAGTTCTAAGGAAAGAAACCAGAGTGTCATTGGCATGGAATGTTTTTATGAAAAGCATCAGATACACTTACTTGGGGATCGAAGTGGGTTGTAAAAATGTGAAACGTCTCTCTGAAGATAAGGCAGCTGTCTATACAGTAAGCTGGGCTTTCTCTAGGCCAACGCTGAGTTTCCTGGTCTCCTAGCTTGCCCCTTATCCAGGCTCTTAGGATACAATTGAGCTTGGACTCACACCACGTTCCTACTCAGAAAACAAAGTCAAATTTTCAGGCAATTTTAGAAAGCTGGGACTCTCTGACATCTCCTTCATGGAAGAGGAACAATGTTTTGGGGGCTTTTGATGACTGCCTACAGTGACGATAAAATTGTTCACAGCGCTGTGAAAGACACTGTATTCACTTCTTCCTCCTTATTGCCAATCAGAAATCATGTCATATAGTGGACTATGTCATCACTTTCAGGAAAGTGAAACCTCACTCGTATATTTCTTTAACTAGAAGTCCAGCTCCCAGGCTTGTATTTTCTTGTAACTACCATGGCTTTGGATTTTCACTTTTAGTTTCCATCTCTTCCCACTGAGCGCCGCTCACTAACCAGCTTATGGGACATGGTGTCCATACTGACCTTTATGAACTCTTTCTATCCAGGTCTGTGTCCTAGCCAGTTCGAAGGCTGGCGATGGAAAGGTGGGCTTTAAGGTTATTAGCTGAGCATCACCCACAAGCCACTTGGCTCTCCACGCCTGGGCTCCTCTTTTTAAAATGAGGTCAAGACTGCCCGCCCCAGTTCTCAAAGGGTAAGGACATACAAGATCCACACACACATCATTGCCGTGACCCCACTGCCCATTGCACAGGGGAACACACTGCACTGTCCATTCAGTTCTGTCCTAACAGCCAGGAATTAACTGGAACGCCTGAGAACTTCAGGTCAGCCAGTCTCAGCCTCTGTGTACTCTGACCAACCTCTCACTAGTTTCCTAAGACGCCAGGTAAATTCCACCTTGCTCTTTGCTGACACCAGTCTTTCTCCACTCCACAAATGTGAGAGATTACCAGTTCTCACCCCTGAAACTGTTTCTCCCTTAAAGAGTTTCTGTGACTGTCACCTGGCTTGGTCCTTCTTCCTCTTCCCCTGGCGGGATGGCACTTGGAGCCACGGATCCCATCCTGTGCCTGGCCATCTTTTTTACAAAGAAGGAGTCACAGAACCAATAATTTAACATTAGAGCCACATAGATCAGATCTTCACTTTGCAATTAAGTAAAGGGAGGCCCAGGAAGGTGAAATGACTTGCCCAAGGCAACAAGGCCAGAGCATCGCCCAGTCCATGTCATCTCACACCATCACAACTGGGATCCAGAGGTCAACCAGCCACAGAGACAACTGGAGAATGGAGCCGTTAGCCAGGTAGAGGAGGGGACAATAGTCCTCCGTGCTTTTATGATACCCGCCAGAGAAGACTTTGACAAGACCACGACAGGGAGGGCTTATGGAAGAAAAAGGCCAAGATAGAAAGAAATCAGATAATGGCTAAAAGACAAAGAAGGACAGTTTATAACAATAAGGACACAGCTGCAGCACAGTGGGCCTGGTAGTGGCCTCTGCTGCATCTGGAACCATGACAGGGTCAGTTCCATCCCCACTGGGCGGAGACCCTGCAGCCACCGCCTGCGTGTCGCAGGACCAACCTATGGCAAATGGAAAAGGCAACACAAGCAGGACAGTCGTTGGAATTTGTCCTTTGCTTTCAGTTGAGCACAGAGAAGATGGGACAGTCACTGACACAGACACAGACATAACACCAGGATTTTCTAGTTCTTAATTTTTCCCCCCAGCGCCATGAAGGATCTGGCAACTCTTTTCTTTGGAAGAATGTATATGTGACCTACCTAAAGAAACGAAGGAAAAGAAAATGGTTAGGAGGAAAAGCCGGTGAGTAAAGGAGATGAGAAGGACTGCAGGCGGGGAGGTGGGACCAGCTCGGTGGGAAGAGTCAGGAAAGGGCAAAGATGCCCTGTGGAAAGTTTCCTTCTCCCCACTGTCTCAGAGATTAGCTAGTGCTATTAGAGACCCCCTCATTTATGCTCCCTCGAAGGCTCCTTTCAGTTTTGCCCATCTAAGGTTTGGAAATTGTCAGCTAGGAAAGGCCTTTCCTGGTCGGTGGTGTCTGCCTGTTCATATTTCTCAGCTAGAGACACGGCGGCTCATCAGTACTGTATAAGCCCTGAGTCCTGGGATCTAGAACGAAAATTTATGCTGTCTCAAATGTCCCTATGAGTGTTTCCACACCCTTGCCGCCTCCCGGCGCAAAGCAGTCAAATCTGCCGACCAGCCAAAAGAAAGGCCAGCGTGAGCGCCACAGGTAGCAGAGAAAAGCGCGCGGCAGACTGGAACATGAAGTCCCGAGCCCCGGAGCCCGAGGCCAGCAAGGAGCCTTCTCCGCCTCGCGTCCCCGACATCAGCGCTTGTCTCCTCCAAATTTGTCCTGACGAACCTGCTGCGCTCGCGGTTGCCTCCCAAGTGCGCCGAGCGCGCAGAGCGACCCCCAGCGGCTGCGCCCGCGACCCCATCTCACGGGTCCCCTCCCCATTCATTGCTCACGGCGCCGGGGCAGCGTTCTTCTTGGGGGTGATGGGTCCCAGACACCAAGTGCGGGATGGAGGGGGACGGCGAGCCGGAGAGCCTCGGACACCCCCGCCTCCCACCTGGCGCTCAGTCCCCGCCACGGCTGCGAGCGCGCGGAGCTCAGCGGCGGAGCCGGGCGCCCGAAGTCCCCGGTCCTCCGCGCTCTTTCGCGCCCGAAGTCAAAAGAGAAAGTTTCGTTCTTTCACTTTGCCAGAAACTTTCCGGAGCGCTCAGGAGCAGGCGTGGCCCGAAGAAGTTCTGCGAGCGCGGATCCGCCGCCGGAGGCTGGGCGCTCGGGTTGGGTGGGCGCGGGGGTCGGGGACAGACAGGTCACAGGGGCGCGCATAGGGGACGCACGCGGGGCGCCTGGGCGCTAGTCCTCTCGGCCGGCAGCGCTTACCTCGAGTCTCCACGCGGGGTGGCCAGGATCCAGAGGGCGGGCAGGGCAGGCCAGCCTGGGCTGGCTGTCGGTCGGTGCGTCCGTCCGGCGGTGGCGCGGGGAGAGCGCCGTGCAGTGCGCGCCCCGCCGAGTGCGACTGTGGCTCGGAGTGCGTTGCATCACCGTTTTTATAGCTCCGGCTCTGGCGGCGCGCCCCTTTACTCCGGGTTACCAGCCCCAGGCTGACGTAATGCTATTAATAGCTTCCAGGAGAACCGGCCAGGCAGAGCTCAGGAGGGAGGGAGGGAGGAGGGGCGAAGGCGGTGCGCGCGAGGGCGGGTGGAGGGCGGTGATGCAAGCTCGGGGCGGAGCCGGCGGCCGGGCACCCCGCGGACACTCACACCCGCCCGCCCTCTCGCTCCATATCAGGCTGGGAGCCGCCCGGGCGCGCCGCCAGATGTGCGTATTCGCTGCTGCGTGTTCCAGGCATGAGCCAATGGTGCCCAAGCCAGCTGCATGACTCCACCGCGCTGGCATTTCTCCCTCCGCTAGGTTGGGGGAGGGGGTGGCAGGCCGGCGGATCCAGGCAGAGACCCCGACTAAGTGAAGCTGGGAAGCGACCTTTCTCCAAAATATGTGATCATTTTCTGGAGCTTCAGGACAGTGTCCTCCCCACCTCCACCCCGCTCGCGCCGGTCACCTCTTTCTCGAGCACGGTGCGAGGTAGGGGTTATAACGTTCGTCTCCCGAGTGGCCAAGGTGCCCAAAGTCGTCCTGCCGAGAATCCACTAAGTTTCTCGCAGGTGTGAAACTGGTCCGATAACGCGGACGCGGAGGGCATCGTTCCGGGGCGCACAAGCCGAGCGCCTCCAGGCCAGCTGGGAACCTGCGGCCGTGGGACCGTGTCGGGGCCGCGTGTGGTCGTTTTTCTTTTTCAAAACAACCAGAGCGTTTGAAATTCACGAGGCGGTTTTTTTTTTCTTTCATAAAAAGCAACGAGAGCGTGAAAAGGAGAGACTTAGAGAAATCAGAGGCAACCTGGAGGGGCTAGGAGGGGCCGAGGTGTGGGAAAGAGCGTGCTTTGGTCTCCAAGGGCAGGGCCGGGGCTGGCAGTCGCCCGCTTCTTGGGCACTCTTTAGGAAAAAACCCATCTGCACCTCTCTGCACCCCGAGAGGATTGGGCTGAGACCTGACGGCCCGGACTACATGGTTACGCACGGATCCCACCCAGAATGGAGCCCCTCGTCTGAAATTTCCTGTGCCCTCCAACTCGGGGGTCGGAAAAGGCAAGTCCTGAGTGTCCAGCTGAACGCCCAGAACTGGATTTCAACCTTTAAAAAACCATTTTCGGGTTCCGATTCCTTGGCTCCAACCGGGCGCTGAGAGCAGCAGAATCAGGTCCTTCCCAATAAATAGCCCACGGAAGTTTGGAGGAGGACGCAAGTGTGGCCCGGGGACTTTCGCACCTGCCTGAGAGGGAGATCGGCCCGCGCTGCGTGCTGTAGGGCGCGGCCAAAGGCAGAGACACCTGCTTCCACCTACCACTTAAGGAAGGGTATCAAAGGTCATGGTTTGTTAATTTGGGGTGAGAGCGAGGGGTGTCTCAGACCCATGTCTCGCCCAGCATCCGCACCCCGCAGCACCCGAAGAGTAGCTGTAAAGACCGTAATGGAGCGTCCTGCCAATTCCTCTATTTTCTCTCCCTTCCTCCCCACCCCCACCTCACGCTCACTGGCTCAGTGTCCCCCCCGGGGGGGGGGCAGACACACATCCTCAGAGCTGCTAGTTAAATCAAGTTCTCTGCACCCGGGTTCCTGGCCCCAAGGTCGCAACCTCGCCCAGAACGCCCCGTATTCCCCTACAGCTTCGGGGCAGGGAAGACCGAGGAGGCCCTTGACGTCTCCCCGTCCGGGACGGCCCGGAAACCCTGGGGTGGTTCCATCCAGGGATCCCCGGAGATCCTGTCCTGAGCAATCTTTGATTTCCAGCGGCGGCGTCTTGGTAGAAGCGTGGGATTTGTGTTTTGCTTTGCCTGTTGCCCTGGTAACGGCTGTCCGGGCCCCACCTCCCTCTCCCACGCCCACGCCCGGCTCCACACCTCCACGCCCCGCCCTGGGGCCGACGGGCAGGCAGGTAAACCCCGGGCGTGTCTGCACAACCCCAGAATGCAGAGCGAGCTCAGAAGGGAAAGAGAGTTTTGCATTTCAGTGAAAGTCATTAGGAAAAACAGCACAGTGATAAAAGTGAGCCCACAGGATTGGGGGGTGGGTGGAGCTTTTCACTACCCCTGCGAGCTGCCTGCAGAAATCTTGGTCTCGTTTTCCGGCTTAAACTTTAATTCCACGAAGACACTCAAGCCAGCTCGGTGGAGCTTTGATCCGATCCTTCTGGGGAAGATTCACTTGAGGACGCTGAGTTAGCAAACAGCCACACCGGCTCCACAAACCCACACAGAGGAAAATATACTGGAGACCAAAAGCCCACAACACGTGCTCGGCTCATTTTTACCACTCTGGAGCCGTCACACTTCCGTATTGCTCTTCTTTCGTTCTAATAACGCTTTGTTTGGATTCAACAAGTGCGACCTGGATAGCAGTGCTGTGCCACGCACAGAAGCCAGAGCTTAGCGCGTCCTGCGCTGGCTTCGCCTGCCGAAGAAGCCCCGGAAGCCCTGAGTTTCTTGAAGGCGAAGTCAGCCCACCCCCACTTGGAAGAAACAGCCGAGGAAAACAGCATGTACCCCAAACTGCCCTCCCCCCCCCCCGGACAGCTAGCTGTCAAACGCATGCCGAACTGGAGAAAGCAGGAATGGAAGAGCCCCCAAGGTCTGCGCCCCAGGAAGGCGTCCTGGGAGTCCAGACTACAGTGTGACCAGCGCCCCGCGGGCACATTGTCAGTGCCGCGTGCAAAGGGCATGAAAAGCAACCTGCAGGGCAGTCGCTTGTCTGCAGAGTGCCTCCGGCAGCTCAGGAGGAAGCCCCGGCTCCGGTCATTCCAGGAGCTCAGGCCCCGCAGGGGCAGGTTAAGCAGAGAGCGGACTGGGGCTGAGGTTTACACTGCAGAACCCCTCGGGAATCCACGTCCAGATCAGCCTCGGGATGTTCTGTGGAGTGAGATAAGGATTGGAGCCTTCGTGCTGGGGCATGTGCAGAAGGAAGGGAAAAAATGAGAAGGGGGAGGGAAGGAACTCGACAGCTAAAAACAGTCCACTCGTGGCAACCGACTCCAAACACAAAAACAGTGTAGGGAGCCAAAGGCTAAAAAAAAAAAAAAAAAAAAAAAAAAAAAAAAAAAAAGAACGAAAAGAAATTTCACAAGATATTTAAAGATTTTAGCAGTTTCTTAGTCCAGTGCACAGTTCCTTTCCACATTCGTCTCCACCATTATTCTGTTCTCCCAGGTCCCAGATTGTGTTTGCTCACAGAGCTCTGGAAATACATGCTAAACACAAGTGAAAATCCTCCAGGGAAATATTCGGGCACCAGTAACCCTGTCTGCCTGGCTCAACCCACTCCACCTCTGAGAGGGAGCGGGGTGGACTTTTCTTCCTCTGCTCTGTCCACATTTTCTACAAAGTTGGTTTGAATGTGGGGGTTACTAACTTGAGTCCCCCAAACAGGCACCCTTGGGTGCCAGGGAAGCATCTACAGCAGGCACTGCAGTGTGGGAGGTGCTGTGGTTCCGGTTGAGTGCTGAGCAGCTGTGTCCCCTTTGGTAGTCACACAGCCGCAGGCTTTAGTGTCCTCCACTAAAGCATGGCGCTGATTATGGACCTAATGCGTGGGGCATTCAGTAAGTGCATGGTGGTGGTGTTATTAACTTCAGATCTGGGGCGCCCCTGAATCCCCTCTGAGGCTGACTCTGTCCCCCCATCAGTGGTAAATAGCTGTAGGTGAAATCAAGAAATATAGAGGAATGACGGTCACCAGGGGGGAGGCATGAGGCCTCAGAGGGAAGTCAGAGCAGTCCTATCCTTCCCACAGAGCAACCCTACTGTGCTGGGTGTGTGGCCCCCCAAAGCACCCTACACTGGTAATAGTGGGTCTGAGTTCTGGTCTGGTTTGGGCTTTGGTTTTCTCCAGCAAAGCACACCCTCTTTCTAAGTCTCCCACTTTTTCTGATGTGAGACTCTCCGGGCCCCCCTGACTCTCTCAGGGCCTGAATGGATGGAGATTCTCTTGCAAGCCTTTGGTGACTTCTGAGGACTGAGGAGAAAGAAAATGTCAGAAGGAAGATGTCACCATCAAAGGGCACGAGGACAGACCCATTTCGGCAATTGTCCTTCTCAAAAAACTGGACAAGAAATGTTGTTAGACTCGATTCTCAAACACAGACTAGCCTTTCTCTCTCTCCCTTGCTCTCAACAAGTGCAACAATTTCTACCCACATGGACTTGGTGTCTTGAAAGAGAGGAGGTGGCAGAGTACCCCCAGGAAGGGACTGTATCTTTGGGGACATCTCATGTCATCTATCATCAACAGCCATACACAGCCCCTGGTACCCTAAGGCCACATCCAAGTGGCAGCTATTCTTACTAAAGGGGGCAGACCCTAGAGCCCTGGGAATCTGAGATGACATGCTGGAAGTCAGAGACTTGGCAAGAACTCTGGCAACCTGTGGGTCACTCATAGGTGGACCTCCAGCCAGCTGAATGCCCGGGCAGGTCCTAAACATATTGTCTTAGTTTTGTACATTACAAAATGGAATTACATAACGTCAGTTCTCCCTAAAGAGCTGCTCTAAGAATCAAATGTGATAACAGATGTGAAAGGGGTTTGAAAATAATTAAAAGAATCTCATGTTTATTTAAAAATTCCTTTAAGGATACTTTTCTTAAGTTTTTTTTGGGGGGGCCATTATGAAAATTGGGGAAACAAACAAAAGGGAAAAAAACCCTACTCATCCATGCGATTTGCATTTTGCTATTTCCCTTCAGCTTTTTGTCTCATGCATACGATTGAAAAATATGGTTCTGATTCTAGACTGCATGCAACTTTGAAGTTCGCTTTTGGCTCACTGCTTGAAAGAGTGTGTGTTCTTTGTTTGCAGTGTTTTTCTTCCTGCAAATATAACGTTAGAGTGCTCCACAAGTTTAAAGCTTTGTTATGGGAGAAAGGCATCAAATCCTAGCCTTGCTCGGGCAGTTAAAGGTGGGAGTCACAGGTGGGATCTTGGTTTCTGTCTTTGAGTGCTACATAAGGGACCGGGGAGGATGGAGAGATGCCAGGGACTGTGACTTCCTGCACATCTTCCTTGTTTGCTAACATTCCAACATAAATAAGTCCCCAAGGCCCTTTTCCCCCTGTTGAGCAGGTCATGGATTCCTCGCCATCTCCTTTCCTCCCCTCGGTCTTCTGTTTGTCCACTGGGGAGCAGACCCGCCAGCCTGCGGCACCGATGGGATGAGTGGTGTCTCGTAGAACATCCTGCTGTGCTTCCTCCCCTGCCTGCAGGCAAAGCGCTCACGGGGCTCAGGCTGAGCCTCAGTGCTGGCATCTCTGAGCCAGGCCGGTAGCATGCATGCACGGCTGTGGGGCTGGCAGCCACTTCCGTCTGGGTCCAAAAGTCTGCAGAATTGTGGTGGTGCTTATTTTCAGAACAGCAAGATGACAGAGCCCAAAGAACCCCAGGAGCCATCCACGTCCATCTTGCAGGAGTGCACATCTTGCTATGCGACTGTGCATCAGAGCCACGAAGTGAACCGTGGGGGTCAGGCTGGAGCATCCGTCTCAAGTGTTAAGTGTTTAAACACTCTTTTATACTAATCAAAGGGGAGGATGTTGAGTAGGAGTGTAAGTCATCCAGGAATTTCTAAGGAAAGAGAAGACCTGAGATACATTCCTGTGCTTGGAAGGACTGAAAATTATACCACGAGGGCCCTGAGGGCATGAGTTGTTTGTCTTCTTCCTTTAAGTGTAAGATAACATCAGCAAAAGCTATTACATGGTACCTACCGCACTGCAGGCTATGCTCGAACCCTTTGCACAGAACTAATGCCTTTTACCCTCATAATGACCCTCGCAGGTAAAACCTGCACACATTTCTAGTGGCAGATGAGGCACAGAGGGCGAATAACTTGCTAGAAGTTGCATAGCTAGGGAGCAACAGGGGCAGAAGCAGGCCTGGGTGGCCTGGCTGCTGAGTTGGGGTGCTCAGCCCCAGTGCATGCTGGTGCCAGGTAGGAACTCACAGGAAAACTTGGGGTGTTCAGGTGCGGCTCACTGCTGTCTTTGGAGGGCTGAGGGAACAGCTCAGAGGGGAAAGTGGCTCCCGGGGTCTCAGATCTGCAGTTCTCACACCTAAGGCACCTTCTTCTCTTTTACCCTCTTTGGAAGAGAAGCTTGGTTTGCTGAGACCGAGGCCACAGTGAAGGAAAACTGAAGGAAGAAGGGGGTGCTGTGACACCTCCTCAGCTAGCAACGCCAGGTGTACCGTTCTTGGGCTGGCCAGAGGGTCTGGTGTCCCTGATGACCAAAAGGACAACACTCAGAATGAGTTCAGATCCCTCCCGTTTGGGTGTGAGTGGGTCCTGAAACGACAGTTTTTTCTGTAAAAGCAGGAAAATATCCATTGCACATGGTGCTATTGAGAACTGAGGAACCATGTAGCTGCAAGGGACCCACAGGAGAATAAATGTCATTCTCCCTCCCTCCCTGCTGCACGCTTGAAGCCAGTGATCCCAGAGACACCTGAAGTGTCAGAAATGTCTGGACCTCAGTGGAAAGTTCCCTCTCCCAGACTGACTCCCTGATTAGAAAACAAAATTTTAAAAAATATCAACACACAGCCAGGTCGTAGAAAGTAATTACAATTTCCTGAGCACATGCTACATGCCAGGTGCAGTGAAGCACTTTTTAAAATACCTAGGGTTTTATTTCACCCTTATATTAACACTGCAGGACAGGTATTCTTTTCATGGTTTTACAAATGAGGAAATCAAAGCTCAGAAGGCACTTGAGTGCAACGCAGCTCTTCCAAATTTATATTCTGGTACATTGCCCTGCACGTGTGAAAGGGCTGCAGCTCTGTTTTCCCTTACCCTGGCAACCTTGCCTTCTCCAAATCTCTCTGAATGCATGGATGCTTCTAGAGTTGACCTTACCAGAAAACTCCTACTCCTGAAGTCCCACAAGATTCACCCTGGACAAATTCCAGGTCCCTGTGCCTTCTGTAATACTGTCCTCCCTGCCAAATTTGCCATTATTCCTTAATTTACTTTGACCACAAACACGAGCCCTGCTATTGACTGAGTAAACTGAGTAGGGCTTTTTGGACTTTTATTCTGTTTCCCAAAAAAAGGATGAGCTGAAATCATCTGATGATGAACATGTGCTTGAAACTGGAGTGGCTGAGGACAGCGTGAGTCACTCCAGGGAGGTTATACCTGTCACTCAGTCAATCAGATCGGGTCCTGTTGCCAGACGCTGTGCTCAGCAGTCCTTAGACACCTCGGGGTGACAAGGCAGCACAGGAGCACTCCTTAACCTTGAGGACTTTAAAATCTTTAGGTGGCAAATGAGCACGCACGGAACAGTGTCCACCTGCACCTAGTGGGTGTTGATGTGCATGAGTAAACGTTGGCATGAGCACCCACTGTGTGCTGTGTCGGGAGCTGCAGGTGCACAGTGAGGCTCCCTGACTTCCAGGTGCCTGCAGCTCATGGGAGACAGGTTGGCACAGAGACACTGACAGCCCAGTGGGAAGGGGATGGAGTGGACAGGCAGCAAGGGCGGAGGGTGAGACAGCTCCGTGCTGCTGTTGGGCTGAGTGTTTTCTGGGTGTGGGGGGGAGATGGAAGGCCTTGTGGGTGTCAAGACAGAGGCTGGCCCCCCGCAACACTGTGGGCTCACGCTCAGCTCCTCACCCAGGTCTACCGCAACTATCCCTGCAAGGTATAGCAGTGTGGAACCTTGAAAGCGTGGTGCATGTTTGGAGGGTGGAGAAGCACTGAGCCCAGAAAGGGGCAGAGTCAGGGGACAAGGGAGGAGGGACAGACTGTGACAGGAGTTGAAGGCTTTGATCATCCACTTGGATTGTACCCCAAGAACAAAGGGGACAGGGTCTTTCGGTGGCACATGCTCACAGCAGATGTCTGGGAATACTGCTGGCCTGGGAGGGGCAGAGGAGGGTACACCGAGTAGAAGCTACCCACAGGGCAGGCGACACGATGGGAAGGTGGGTGAACTCTGTGTGCGTGCGTGCGTGCGTGCGTGTGTGTGGTGTCTTTATGCTCGCATGGTCCTTTGAAATAAAAATTATCCCCAAAACATCATGTTTTTATGTGTGTCGAAATTAAAATGGACTTTTTCCTTCAGATCTTTTTATTGCAAAATTCAGGATTCCTTCATGAAAGCCCAGTTTCTTTTTCACTTTTGGGGAGGTCTACACCTCACTGGTCCTCTAAGCAAGTCATGGCAGTCTTGGGAGTGAACTGAGGCAGGGCTGGTGAGAGGAACAGGAAGGGTGACGCAGGGGACTTCCAGGACGATGCATCTGGATGTGGGAACCAGCTGGGGCTGGGGCTGGACACTGTGCCTCAGCGGTTCCGGAGCCCAGAGCCCGGACTGGGGAGACAGCGGGTCGGGTGTCCTAGGGACTGGGATGGGAGGAGATGTACGGTTTCATTTTGGAACACACATTGTGCTTAGCAGTGATGTCAAAGAGGCGGACAGGTGCTGGGCATCAGGGAGTTGAGCTTATTCAAGTAACAGATGCAGGGAGAGGGGAGAAGGCAGCCAGGCAGGGCCCTGGGGCTCAGTGGTAGAAATGTGTTGCTTCAATCTAGTCAGCTAGCTCATAGCTGGGCTCTGCAGCTTCCTTTAGGCCCTCTCACAATAACATTGACCCCCCAGCAGCTTTCCCAGGAAGGAGTGGTCACCAAGGAACCAGAGAAGCCACCGGTCCTCAGTCTGGTGTAACTGAGAATGGACAAGCCAAGCCATTAGTGGATGACATGTCTAAAAAAATTGGAGTCTGTGCTTTTCCATGCTATGCCTCTATTTAAAAGGTTTTTACAAAAGTTTCTAACTTAGAGAATGTTATCAGGCTAATGTGAGTTTTTAAAAAGAGGTAAGATACACAGAAACACAACTCAAAAAAAAAATGACCCAAAAAGGTAAAACCATAAAGAAAAAGTTGCCATAAGTATTGTAAGTGCTTAGTTCCTGTTGTTTTTGTTTTTGTTTTTTTTGAGACAAGGTCTCGATATGCAGTTCATTCTGGCCTTGAGCTCATTTTGATCCCAAACTGGTCTCGAACTTGCAACGATCCTCCTGCTTCAGCCTCCTGAGTGCTGGAACTACAGGTGTGCACCACCACGCCCAGCTTAGAGCTTGTTATGGAAATACAGATGGGTGATTTTTCCGCCTTCCTCTACTATACATGTCTGAATTTTCCAATTTTTCTATGGTGGGGACATGTTAAATTTTAAAAGATGGAAGCCTAAATTTTATATTATAGTGAATGTAAAAGCTGGCAAAGCACTGTGCCTTTCAAAGGACATTTGATGACTTTTTTTGGTTCTGTCATTGAAGGCTATCAAGGGCTCAGATTCTATCCAAACAAATTCTGGTTTGATTATGTGTGTCGGGTACTTACTGCACGCCTATCGTGTACCAGGGACTGCACAGGAATCCAGGAAAGAGTAAGATTGTTTCTAAGACGGGAAACTGGATGACTAATTAATCCTCAAGAAGCTCAGTTTTTGTCCTGCAAAACCTAGCAGTGACTAATGTCAGTCACCCAGAAAGAAACCCACAGCACCTCACTCACACGGAGAACCCGAGGTACCTGGATGGGACCTGGGGTTCAGAATCAACGTGTGGTCCTCACCTGCTGAGCCTGGGGTCAGGAGCTCGGCAGTGGGCCAGGCTCTGCCCCCAGGTGGCCTGGGACATCGAAAATGGAGTAAGGCTTGCTTTGGCAGAATGATACGTGATGAGAGAAAGACAGAGACAGAAAAGGAGAGAGAGAGGCAAAGACACGGAATGAAAATAACTAACTAGAAAACTTCAAATTATCAGTACATGGGAGCTTCCATTATTATATATCCTGAAATTCTATGTTGTACTTTGATTCTATGATTTTAGATAATGATGAAGATAATGATCGTGATGGTGCTACACTCTAAGAGGACCCATTGTTTTGTTTGTTTTTGTGGTACTGGGGATTGAACTCAGGGTCTTCATATTGTCCTGTGTCCCCAGACCTTTAACTAATTAGTTAATCAATTAATTAATTAATATACTTTTTTGAAGACGGCCTCATTAGGTTTCTAAGTTTCCAAGTCTGGGCTCAAACTTGAAATGCCCCGCCTCAGCCTTCCAGAGTGCTGGGATGGCAGGTTGCACCGTCACACTAGTTGACAGGCCCTTTTCTCTTGTCATTCCTTATTGAACAAGGGTTTTGAAGACATGTTAAGCTGGCCACATAAGTTCGTCGCCGAGGAGGCCCCCTGTGACCTCTGTCTGTGTTAGGCGTGCCTGGAGGGACGAAGTCTCTCTCAGCTTCCAACCCGGAGTTTGTTTCCTGATCTGAGAAGTCAGCACAGCTCTGCAGTACTTCCGGGGAATAAACCTGCCCATCTGCACAGGGGCTACAACTTGATGCCTGCTCCAAGTCGGGCACGGTTGGTTCAAGGTCCTGGGAATGTAAGAAAGACCAAGCCTAACCGACCTGTGCTCAGCAGGTACCACACATCACCTTCTCCTCTTATGTTTAATTTAAATTCAAGTAAGTTTGCTTCGGAGACTCGGAGGCCCTCAATTCAGAAGAGGCAGTGTCGTCTAGAGCCTGAACCCAGGGCCTTCACTACATCCCCACCCCTTTTTTTGTGTGTTTTCTTTGAGATATGGTCTTGTTAAATTGCAAGGACAGGCTTTAAACTTGCAATGCTCCTGCCTCAGCCTCCAGGAGTGCTGGGATGACTGACAGCTGTGCATGGCCAGGCCTGGTTAGTAGTGCATTTCTTTACAGAATCTGAGGCCAAAACCTGGGCTGTGGCAAGCTCCAGCCCTATGCTGGAGGAAAGCCACCAGCTCCTTCTCCTTCCTCCAAAGGGACAACGGCGCAGAGAGGTCCTGCGCTTTCCTCTGAGGCAGGAGGCCTTGGCTATAACGTCTACACTCCACACAGCGCTCCCGAGCCTGGGCCGCGCCCTATGCCTGGACATGCAGCACCCAGGGGAAACGCAAAAATGAAAATGAAAGGAACGTTCCACGGTTTCGCCGGGACTCCCTCATCCTCAAAGCAGTGAACTCCCACGCAGCAGAGGCTCGGCTCTATTTAGGTTTGAAGATGTCAGCTTGATAATTAAAGCACACTACCATTGTTCTAAAGTAAACAGGCGGCAAACACGTTCTGAGAAACAGCCCCGTGATTCATAACCCTTGTGAATTCACAGGGATGGGACAGCCGCTCTGCTCACATCGCACACGCGATAAGCATCAGGGACCGGGATGTCACATCGCCAAAGTCAGCCCGGGCCGCCCCAGGCGCGTGGGCCGGGGGGGAGCCGAGCGGCTGCTCCCAGTGGCTGGATGATCCAGGTTTGAAAGTACACAGCGCTGTCCCTGAAGTCGGATTCACTAGTGTCTACTGAGTCGTTCAGCCACTCCCACAGGCCTTTGTTTCCCCCAACACTAGAGGCACCCGGTTGTTTGTCTAAGCCTTGCGATCTGCCTCTAGCCCTCCTTCAACGTGATTTGGGTGCTGGGGCCTGAACCCACGTCCTGGGGCACGCTAGGCAAGGTCTGCCAGGGACCTCCACCCTGTACCCTCATGCCCTAATGCGTGCGTGCGTGCGTGCGTGCGTGTGTCTTTGCACTAAGCTCCATCCCCAGCCCTTTTTGTTGTTTATCTTGAGACAGGCTCTTGCCAAGTCACTACACTGCTCAGATAGGGCAGGAACGTGCAGTCCTCCTGCCTCAGCCTCCCAGAGTGGCCTCCTGTGTTTTTACCCATGCGGTTCTCTCTGTCTGGAATTTCCTCTTTCTCTTCCTCCCCACTGCCCTAACTTCTCCATTTGGAAAACAGTTGCTTTTATTTTTTATTTTTTTATTTTTTTATTTTTTTTTTTTGTACCGGGGATTGAACTCATGACCTCACGCTTGCCAGGCAGGCGCGTAAGCCACTGAGCTAAATCCCCGGCCCAGTTGCTTTTATTTTTTAAAATCCAATTCCAAAATCACTTCCTTGTATAGGTAAGGTAACGGAAGACGCATCCAGGATGAACTGGGTGACTTGCAGGGCCGTAACAAAATGAAAATGTGGTGTCCCTAGTTCAAAAAGTATCAAGGGGACGGCAGAGGAGTAGTAAGCCAAGCGTGGGACCTTCAAAGGACAAGATGGCACAGGTCACATCTTTTCTGTTCTGCCATCATCCTTTGTGGCTATCATGACTCCTACCCACCCCAATTCGAGTAACAGCCCCTCCGCAGAGCCTGGTGTGTGTAGGCGACGTCCCACTGTTCCTGAGCTCTCTGGAGGCCTGTGGGCTGGTCTGTCTGTTTTGCTGTCTCCAGGGATTGGGGTATTACTAAAATATCTTTAAAGTCCTAGGATAACTTAATCATAGATGATAAAAACAACAGTTGAGGACCTCACCCCTGCTGCCCATGTTTCCCGGTCTGCAGAATGCAGTTGGCCTAGACCTCCACAGGCTCATTCAGTACATGCTAAATCGGGTGCTGGGCGATCGGGTGACCGGCCACTGCTCACAGGTGCCCGTGACACTCTCCTCTTCCCCGCTGACCCAGAGGCCTGGGAGAGCTCTGTAAAGTACACCTGCACTTTGCAGCTCCTGGCCCTCGTCTTAACTCTAAAGGAGACCTTGACAAGAAGGACCCTGTCCATGTCACAGACTGGAAACAGACGAAGCCAGAGCCACGCTTCCTAACATGACAGCCGATTGCAGCACGCAGCCTTGGAGCCTTGGAAATGTGGCCGATTTGAGCTGAGATCCACTGGGAGGGCAGAGTGCACACGGGTTGGGGGGGCTTAGCAGCAGTACGATGCTGTGAGCTACATGCTGAACTCATTCTCCCAGTGCGCGAGATTCAGGTAAAACACACCGTCAAAATGAATTTCACCTGTTGAGTTTTGGTCTGTGGCCGCCAGGACATGACACACAGATGCGGCTCGCACTTGTGGCTCACATTTTATTTCTTTTGGATGGCGGATCCGTTTCTATCTATAGCCTCCGCATCTCCTCTGCTGGCTGCCACGCTCATCTGAGACTTCTGCCCCAGTGTCCCTGCTGTGTCTTCTCCCTCTTTGCTCCCCGCTCCAACCCCAGGAAGGCAAAACAGGAGACAGAGAAGCAGATCTTTTGCAGTGGAGAAGGCAACCAAGAAACAGGGGAAGGAGCGGAAAAAAGAATTAAGATGTGTTAGGTGCATGTACCAACTCCCCAGGATAAAAATAATTATCATGTGCTGCAGACATGTACTAATAAACATTTTAAAAAGAATATTTAAAATGAAAAATAAAAGAGCAGGATAAAGGAGAAGGAAAAAAAGCAGATTGGCTTTTAAAATTGCAACCCGTGCACCTCTGCTGATTTAGAAAGGCGGGAAATAAGCACAACAGCAGCCCTCAACCTGGGAAAAGTTGTCTTTTGTTGCTTGCTTTGTTTTAAGTTTAAAAGAAAAACAGTGAACCCTGGCTGGGAAGTGACAGTAAAGCCTATTCTGGTCCTGAAGGATCTTGCGCTGAACCCACGAAGCAGCCCCAGGGTGTGCCTCGCCTGTGTGTCACCAGCCTTGTCCCTTTGCAGCCTGCTGGCCAGCTGCACTTCGGTGCCACCGAGCCCTGCACTAGAGGGAGTGGGTTTCCCTTTAGGAAGACATGGGCACAGGCCAGCAAGGTGGGCACCGGACTCCCTTCTGGAGTCTGGGGCATCTGTGTGAGCACACGTTTGTAGGCCCCTTAAGGGCTCAGCAGAAATAGGGCGCTGTCTCAGGTGAGGTCCAGGAGCTTGGGGGTGTTGGTGGCTCTGAGCACTCACAGAGCCGACCTTAGATTTGTAGAACAAAGAAAAGACAGCCACAGCCCCAGGGCTGAGGATGGCAACAGGCTTGACCCAGCAACTCCCCTTCTGCACATCTTCCCCAGAGAACTAAAGACACCTTATCACAGGAACCCGTGTGTAGCCACGTGTATAGCAGCCCAGCTCATCAGAGCTGGAAGCAGCTTACAGGTCCATCGACAGATGCATGGATAAGGGGAATGTGGCATCCAGATACAATGGAGTACTGCGTGGGATAAAGGAGGATAAATTTGAGGCATTTATAGGAAGATAGATGCACCTGGAAAAAAACGTTAAATGAAATAATCCAGACGCACAATGTTAAACACTGTATGGTTTCTCTCATTTGAATAATGTAAAATACGAAAAAAGAGCAAAATACAAAATTGATTTTAAAAAAAGGAAACAAAGAGATAGCTTTTTTTTACAAGTGGGAAGGGGTCCAAGAGACGGAGGGCAAAGAGAGGGGAGGAGGGGAAGTTTTAACCTTCGTCATAGACATGTCACAGACACTCAGAATGAATGTAAACGTTTATACGTCATAAATATTAACTAAGAATAATACTGATGGTGGAGTGGGGCCACGGGACCTGGAGCTGGGGGAGGAGAATGTAGAGGTGGAGGAGAAGGAGAATAAGGAAGAATGGAGATGTGTCCTGTGCACACACCTGCTCCCTAAGGCGAAGGTGAACTTCACACACTGCAAATTACACCATTTAATTAGCACATGTTAAAAAAGGAAGCTAGGCCTGGGAGGCAGCCCTTAAGGAGGCCAGGGAAAGGTTCTGGGTAGCGGAACCAGAATATGCGAAGGCAGGGAATGTCCCCGTGAAAGGCAGGGATGCGACTTTCCCTAACACACAGGTGAGGGCAGAGGAAGGCAGTCGGACCCTGAGCAGTTTGGTCTGTCCTCTGGGAATCTCATGCTTACGACACCCTGAGGGCTTACGAAGGGCACAGCCCCCTTCATCTTCTCCTGAGAACTCTGACCAGGGTCAGAGGGGACCAAGGGAAACGTATTAATCATGCCACATCCTGGGGATGCGTGGCTGTGAACTCCAAAGCTGTGGGTTTCACCCTGAGTCTCCAGTCCTCCTTTAAACTCAGAATCGCAGATACAAATCGAACCACAGAAAATTCTCGGTAGAGAGTCAGGCCTGGTGCGAGACACCAGGCCCCTGATACAGGGCTATTTCCCTTGTGTGCTGTCTCTCCTCATAGCTAAGAGGTTGGCACTCTTATCTTCTGGCTCTTCTAAGGTTGCCTTAGTCTTCCACCAAGAGACCCATAAAGCTTTTGTTACTGCTTACAAGAGTGCCGGGAAATGTGTGATTTCTGAAAGAATAATCTGCACCACATCTCACCCAGGGGCTGCTGCCTTCAACTGCCTTTTTAAAAAAGTTATTCAGTTGATGAACTTCCTAACTCCAAGGAATAGGTTCATGCAAGCTTTTTAAAATGACAGGTATCTTGGACATTCTTCTCCTCTGTAAGACAGGGTTCAGCTGCCTCGTTTAGCTTCCTCCTTACTGTGTGGTTTATAACTGAGCTCTTCATTCGTTCCTCTTCTGTGCATTTGGATGTTATCTGTACTCTTATTTTTTTCTTCCGTCTACAGAGACTTTGGACTCCTCACCCTTAGTGGAGAATGTGAGCACCGACTCTCTCTCCCTGCCACACTCCTGTCCCCTTCCTCTGCTCTTTGTGCCTTTAATTTTGCATCAGGAATGAAAAACATTTGCAATCAGCTCTGTCCAAAGAGCCAAGCTTCCCTTGCTTTGAGCTTAGATTGATTTGCAGCGAAGACTAATGGGTAGGGTTTGTGTGACCATGACTGTAAATTTGGGTTACTGGCCTGGGTAATGCTAGGGCCATTCTTTGCTCTCTCATTAGCCAACGCCACCACTCTTGTGCCACCAGAAGGAGATCGTACCCTGCAAAAGCAGTCAGATGGGGTCTGTGTTATGACCTCACATGCTCAAAATTATGCTGCGTTTCAGTTGACTTCATGTTGGGGCAACTTTCTTTCTAAAAATACAGACATGGGGAGGTAAAAATGATCAAAGAATGCACTGTACAAATCCGCTAGAATGAAATCCATTACTTTGAGTAACTAATAAAAAGGGAAAACTTCCAAAATATATGAATATGTCTGCGTATTCACAGAAAAAAATGCATATGCATCTACTACTTACATTTCTGAAAAGCAAGTTATTGCCTAATTATGAAGGTGATTAAGTGGAACATCATTTTGAGAATTTAAGGGAGGGATTAAACCGACAGTAGAGAAAGAGCAGAACCCAAAAAGTCAATAGACAATGTCCAAAATGGAAAAAAAATCAGGAAATTGTCTGTATATACAAACTATTCCTAAATATGGAGCAGGAACAGCTAAAAGAATGAAAAGCAGTCGCCTCAAGGCCGAGGGAGGCAGGGCGGAGCCACACGCGCTGGAAGATTTGCATTTTCCTTTTGAGCCTCGAAGGACTGCTTGATTCTTAAAACTTTGTGCATGTATTGCTTGGTACTGGCTAAAAACAAATTTAAAGAGTAAGTGTCCCTCTCGCCCCACCTGCTAGGTAATGGTTGCTGACAGTTTGACACCTAAAACGAGTGAGGGGCCAAAAGCGGACCCAGGCTCTTGGTGATGGGGAAGAATCTGGCCACCTCATGGTGACCCCTGAGGGTGCCGGGAAGTTGCCATGGTTTGGAGAGAGTCCCCAAGTTTGGTCCTCAGGGAATTGGAAAAGGCTGGGGACCTGGAGGAAGTGGGGCTAAAGAGAGGTCCTTGGAGAGGTCCTGCTCTTCTTGCAGGGGATTTTGGCAGCTTGGCCTCTCTGCCTCTCTCTCTTTCTCTCTCTCTCTCTTGCTATCTATTCAAAATTTGATGGCTTGCTGTGACATGCATGCTCTACCATTTGTGCCGCCATCTGCCATCTCACCAGAGGCCACACTAGCACCTCCTACCCTTACCAAGCTCAGACCTTGGGCTCTGAAACTCTCTTTATAAAGCCGGTTGCCTCAGGTATGTCACTATAGTAACAGGTGCACTTCTTCACTGGCAGACCCGGATACTGGCAACCCTGAGGCTTTGCTCTTGGCCAACTGGCTTTTGACGTCCCTCTGGTGGGAGCTGCTGGTAACAGACCTGCTGAGGTGCTATCTGTGAGCAGAGGTCCGAGTATCCCAAAGTTCAGAAGCTGCAGTGTCCTTCCCGCCCTTCACTTTCACCGTCCACACCTCATCTGGGGTCTTCTAGTCTTGAGCCTCTCAGGTTTCATTTCTCTTTAAAAGAAGAAGGCACAGACCTCTAATCCCAGCACTCTAGGAGGCCGAGGCAGGAAGATGGTAAATTCAAGCCAGCTTAGGCAATTTAGCCTGGTTCTGTCTTAAAATTTTAAAAATTTCAGGAAAGGGCCAGGGATGAGACTCAGGGTTAAAAACAAATAAATAAAATTTTAAAAGCCTTTTCAGGTAGGAGAAGCAACCACCTGGTTAAGGGGTAGGAGAGGAAGGCAGTTACTGAGACAGTCACCCCTCCTGATTCACACTTAGCGTCTAGAGGCCTCTACTCTCCCATCGCCACCCCTCCCGCAGCCACTGCTGCCCCATGGGGAGTCCTGCAGGGCCTGAGGAGGGATTGTGTCCCTCCTCAGGGATTGTGTCCTGGCAAGAGTCCCTTGCCAGGACTCTTTCTGCTTTGCTACATTCATTGCCTGCCCCACGCCACCCATCCCATCTCCCCGATTCTTACGACCTCTCATGGCCACTGTTAGCTGCCCTTCTGTCCTTCCAGTCTTTATAAATTAACACATTGTTTTATCCCTTTGGTGATATTTTCAAGGGACTTGTAAAGACAGAGCAGACCCGGGCATGCATGTATGAATGAGCAGTGCATTGTTTTACTCCAAGTTGCAACTGACATTAAACGGGAAAGGCTGGGGTTTGTTCCTCATTTGCAGCCCTCTGCTGTGAGTTCGAGCTGGCCAGCCACAGAGGTTCCCTGTCAGCCATGCTCTGTCTCCCCGAGCCCAGCCTGTGGGTTTCCAAACACGTGGGTTGGTCACGAGAGGGCCAGGCTGGAGACCGTGGCTTGCGTCACTCGAGTCACCCCTCAGCAGCCGTCCCCCCAACTTCTGCAAAAATCCATCTGCCTGTCACTTGTTTGAAGTGCAAAACATAATTTCCCCATAGAAACACTGCAGTAAAGGAGTATTTTAGTTCACAGGTCAGCTTTCAACAGTCTGCTTCACTCAGGCAAGGCTCGTGGGCATGGAACTTCTTGACTTATTAAAGTCTTCACCTGAACATTTATTGAGCACCCATCATGTGTAACGGGAGCGCTGCTTTTTTTTTTTTTTTTTTTTTTTTTGGCACCAGGGATTGAACTCGTGACCCCAGGCAGGTGCTTATGCCACTGAGCTAAACCCCTGGCTGGGAACGCTGCTTTATCTGAAGATGCTACCAACAGGATCTTTTAGATATATTACTTTTCTCAATGGTTAGTGCCGGCGTGTTGACCTTCCAAGTGGTCATCTTGCTTGCCCAAAGGTTGTCCCTTTCCTCTAACTCACTCATTCGGCCCTAGAAACACAAAAGCAAAGCTTGTGTTGGAGTTGGGGAAGATGTTCGTTCGTCAGGGATGGAGAGTCCCCGGAGGGCTCCTCTGCCCTGTGGAGGGGCCGCCCAGGGCACCAAGAGAAGCTTCTCAGAGCTCTTCCTTGGGGTGCACCGTGACTTGAGCAAAATTAAGAATTAGGCCTGCATCAGCCGACCTCGGGGTTCCTAGGCTATGGCACTAACACGAACCAGAAAGCACTTTTGAAAGCTTAACACCGGTAACTGTTGGTTATTTTCTGCCTTCCCATAAAATTCCAAGCTGATTGGAACATTAGAGCTTCACATGTTTAATTACTATCTTTTTGTTTTGTTGGTGTGACAGGGTCTTGCTGTGTAGCCCAGTCTGGCCTGAGCTTGGTACATAGCTTGGGCTGGGCTCTAACTTGTGACCCCCTTGCCTGGGCTCCGGAGCGCTGGGGTTATAGGTGCACGCCTGGCTGCTTGTTTATTTTCTCATACATACATTCATGTCTGCATTGCAAAGGACTTTGTGATGGAGATTTCTAAATCTCACCAAATTAGGTTTCTTGGCATATTCTCCAAGGTGGTTTTGGACAGGACCCTCATTCAAGACAGAGAACTCGAGTCCACGCCTTCACTTGGTTACTCATTCATTCATTTCCCAGCCCCAGGTTCGATGCCTGAGTCCCTGTCTGAAACCCATGAGCTCTAAGCACACGCTCCGCACCCTCTGGGCAAGAGCGAGATCAGGGGTTCTGGCGGCTGAAATGCTGCAGGAGGCTCAGCGCCATGGGTGGCTCTTCCCTCTCGAGCCTTCTGGTGGGAATTTCATGGATGCCACTGTAACACAGCAGCAGGTGATTCTCAATGAGCGATGAGCCTGCCTTTTCTCCAGCCCTGGAGCTAGTGACTCAGTTTGAGAGCCATGAATCTGTCTCTCTTTCATTTTATTTTGGTGGTGGTGGTGATTTTTTTTTCTTTTTTTTTTGGTGCCAGGGATCAAACTCATGACCTTGCATTTGGACGGTTTTGTGTGTGTGTGTGTGTGTGTGTGTGTGTGTGGTGTGGAGGATGGGACCCAGAGCCTAAGGTTGGCAAGCAGGCTACTACCGAGCTACACCCTAAGTCCAGTCCCTTCACGAGCTTCATCACGTGCAAGTGAAAATGAGAACACGAGCCCATTGACACAGAGTTTATGGAGGCTGGCAGATCCCCCCTAAGGTAACACAAAATGAAGGTCAACATAGCAGGTGGAAAGAGTTGCTAGACAGAACAGGATGTCCAGATGAATGTGAGTTTCAGATTGAGGATTATTTTAGTGTAAGTATCCATACTTGATGTATGCTAAAAATTCTTTGTTTTATTTACATTTAGTGGACACTGTGTTTTTATTTGCTAGATGTGACACCCTTCAGGAGGGGCTAAGGGAGATATTTCATTGGCTTAAGCTTTTAGAAGCTTCAGTTTTACTCAGAAACTAATATGTTTTTTTACAAATGGTTCTATTACATTCATTAACCACTTACTGTTCCAATTATTTAAATACAAGATGGTCCAAAAGTTGCATATACTTTATTTAATTTTTATGTGATAATATATCGAGCACCTGTAATCCCCAAACTCGGGAGGCTGAGGCAGTCTGTGAGTTTGAGACCAGCCTGGGTTACAAAGTGAGCTCAAGGCCAGCCTGAACTGCATGCATAGTGAGATCCTGTCTCAAAAAGACCAAAAAAAAAAAAAAGGGGTAATATAACAGGAAATACAGAAATGACAGTTTTATCAAATGTATTCAGTACAGATGCTTAGTACATATGCAAAGGCCCCGCCCCAATGATGCTTGGGGTAAACTGCTAAGTAGTTAAAATAGGACTCTAAATAGCATTTCATTAGCTGAGTTCTTATTTCCAGGTTCTAAGAAACAAAATGCTATTATCAAATATCAAATCACTGCCAAGATGTCATCATGTGTATGTAAGATACTGCATATGTATGTTAAGCTTGCCTTTGGCAATGATTTTAAACGTTTTTGTGGTCTAGGCCATATTTTGTTTATGCTGTTTGCTTCTCTAAGCTCCTACCAGGCCCCACCTTGTAATAGTTTTGCTACCACCCAATAGCGATGGAGCGTTTATCACATGGGCCTTTATATCGTAAGGTTTAATGTTTAGTTGTGCCAGTGTCTAGAGTCAGATAATTTCTGTGTTTATAAATTCAATAAATCCTGCTTCCATTGGCAAAAACAACAACACTGATGATGACAACAGACAACTCCTAGGAAACCCATTAGCAATGTTATGGGAGCCCAGCGTAGTGATACACACCAATTATCCCAGCACTTGGAAGGCTGAGACAGGAGGACTGGCAGTTCAAGTCTTGCCTGACAATTTAGCAAGATGTAATATATATATATATAATATATATATATATTATATATATACTTAAAAAGTGTTGAGGCTGTAGCTCAGAGGTAGAGCACCCCGAATTTAATCCCCAGTAACACCACACACACACACACACACACACGCTCGTGGAAGATACCACCAGAATCACGCAGTTTTTCAGGGCACTGCTAAACTGTTTTTACGTATCAACTCATAACTGATTTTTCTAGGTAGTTGTGGGGAGCAAACTTGAAAGGTGATTGGGTATCCACTGGGGACTCACACCCAGAACAGAAAGAAGCATAAACAAGGGAAGATGCCCCATGGCGGGATGAGGGGTGGGGAGGGTGGTCTCGGGGTGGGGGTCAGCTGCACGCCCTCAGCCCAGGTCACTGTGCTGTGCCATCCAGGTGTAGAGTAATATTCTGTGCCCTCATAAAAATTTAAATTCTGTTCAAGTCAAAAGTTTTGTTTTCCCAGCCCTACCCAGAAAGGGCGCCATGACACTTTTAAATGTGTTATAGTCTTCAGAATTCTAGACAATGTCAAAATTCTCACAAAAACTTGGAAACCTGTAAGTGTGGGACAATGACTAGCTTTCAATGTTCGCCCTTAGTAGTGGAAATATACCAGTGACTATCACTCAGGGGATGGTCACAATATCTGGCGTGTTTTTGAGTAAAATAACCATTTTTATACAGTCAAAGGTACACTGCCACGAATCCCCCTCAGTAGACGCCCTCTTGCTCCCAACACTTAACTCCACTGTTTGTCATTTTTTCAGCAGTCCCACAAGCACTTCACAAGTGTCTTGGTAAGACGTGGTCAGAACGCGGTGAGCGCTGCTGCTGGGTGTCACCCAATGGAAAGCAGCTCGTCAAAGCCTGGCCTGTGCCCTCAGCCACCGTGTTCACCGGATCTGGCACCCTGTGACTTCCGGGTCATCCCCAAAGTCAAAATGTTTCGAATCAATTCAGGAAACCGAGGCAGCCACAGGGATGCAACTAAAGCCAGGAAAAGGGGACTGAGAATAAACAAGACTCCAAGTGGAGCTTTGAAAGCATAGTCCCTCGGAGGCTGATGTGCTAGTAATCCATTCGCTCACTCGGCTTGCTGTGTGTCAGCACCGTTTCATGCAGAGGGGTGCTAGTGATCAGCACCCCCTTTCTCCCTTTCTTCCCACCCCGAGCTCATGGTTTTCTCATGGGGAGGTCTGAGGAACTCAGTTTCCAAGCCAGGAAGAGAGGATGAACCTGCTGCTCCGCAGGAGCGCTTCTTGGGGCTGGGGAAGTTGGAGATCTTGAGGTGCAAAAGTGGGAATGAGCCAGCTGGACGCTGGGGATGGGGATCTAGACCAGGGGCTGGAGGGCTGGGGGGCCACCGCTGTTGCTACCTCGGGAGAAAGTAAGGAAGATGGAGGGAGAAAGAAGGGCAGGGAAGGGAGGGAAATCCCAAAGGATGATTTCCATCTGGAGTGAACCTACAAGCCCAGGCTCCAAGTCACACAGAGGAATCAGGCTCAGAAAGGCAGATGACAAAGTCAGGCATCGGGACAGGGTCCTACTCCAGAGGGCAGCGGGCTTCCTAGAGCAGCCTGACAAAGAAGTTAGAGTAAATACAGCTGAGGTGTCAGAAGAGATGGAGAACAGAAACTGTAAAACACAATAAGTGGAAATAATTCCAGGTGGCATGAAAAGAAACCAACTGCAGCTCTCAGGAATGAATAATATAAATGTTGGAAGTTAAAAATGCATTGGCTGAGGGTATAATGCACACCCAAGATACATGGAAAGAGAGAAAGTGAAAGAGATGCAAGGACCAACTACTAGGTTCTGTTTTCTAAGATGAATTCTGAAAGAACAGAAAAAAAGAAACACCAGTGAGGCAATATTTAAAGAGATGATTGCTGAGAATACGGTTTTAAATTAAATCTACATTAGAGCGCCAAACATGGAAATAAGAGTAGATTCATGCCTAAACACGTTGCAGTAAAACTGCACAGTGCTAAGGATAAAGAGATTTTTTTGGTAAAAGTTAAAAGCTAAAAAGATGGATTGCCTACAGAAGAATGAAAATTAATCAAACCTCACACTCTTCACATAGATGCCAGAAGATTCTAGAAAACAGTAGGGGAGTATGTTCAAAGCACAAAGGCAAAATAATTGTCAATCTAGATTTCTACACCCTGGCAAAGAGTTAGACATTCAAAGATTAAGAGAGCTTTACCAACCACAGACTGTTACTAACACTGATAAGCATAATCAACTATTGACTTAAAAAGCAACCTTTTCAATTTTAATATTTATAAGGGTAAAACCACAGCCAGAAGAAAACTAAGATGGGAACATAGTTCAACATCTATCTGAAAAGTGCTAGGGCCTTGTTGTAAAGAAAACAATGAAAGTTACTTTTAAAAATATATTCAATAAAAGCAAAATGAAAAACATGACAAAAGTATGACATTAAAAAGAAAAATGTTTGATTTAAGAAGTCAGACAAAGAACAAAGAACTCTATTTGAAGAAAAATGAAAAAAATTGTATTTAGGGGAGATGAATAAAACAGTAAGTTGGTTTTTCAAAACAACTTACAGAGATAGATAAATTCTAAGCACAGTGGGCCAAAGAAAAGGAAAAAAAAAGAAAAAGAACCCCTCCTCCAAATAGGAATAAAAAGAGATATGGTAGAGATTTAAAAATGCATAAATAAAACCAAATAGTAACCTTAACAAACAAGGAAACTTAGAAGAAATGTGTAATTTTCAAGAATAAATTAAAATTGGTACTTTATTTAGATGAAATCGGAGTAAAGCTTTAGCCACTAAATAAATTAAATTGCTATTCAGAAGTTCTCCTACCTCCAAAGACAGTAGCCAAAGTGATTTTACCATATCTTCCAAATATGGGTAAGCTCTACTTTCAAACAAAAAGTGTTTTGCAGAGTTAGAGGCACAGAGGATTGTCCAATTTATGTTTTGAGTTACTAAAGCCAGCCAGGCAGGACTAACAAAGAAAAGGAGAATTTGCTCTCACTTTTCATGTAGATACAAAATACTTTTTATATGCTTTTTTTTTTTTTTTGCATCTTAGTTTGGCTGTTAATCTGTATTTATGATAATGAATTTGATAAAGATTTATAAAATAGGGGCCGGGGATTTAGCTCAGTGGCTTAAGGGCCTGCCTGGCAAGTGTGAGGTCATGAGTTCGATCCCCGTTACAAAAAAAAAAAAAAAAAGATTTATAAAATAAATAAAGGAATCTGCTGCTGGCAAAAAATACATAGAAAGAAAGGGGGATGGAGAAGAAAGATTAAGAAAGAATTAAGATATGTTATGTACAGGTACTAATTTGCCCATACTGAATATAATCATTATGTACTACAAACATGTACTAATAACAACTAAAAAAATAAAGAAAAAATTGCAAAAAATATTATGACAAGACAAAGTAGGCTTTTATCTCAAGAATGAAAATATAATTCAAATATTTAAAGTCTCTTTAAACAGCAAAAAGGAAAACATTTTTTATTTTTTTAGTATTGTCTCAGAAAAAGCAGCAAAGACATTTGACAGAATGAAGCATTCATTTATGGTTTTTAAGAGTCTCAGCACACTAGGTATAGAAGGCAACTTTCTTAACCTAGAAAGGTCATATTCTCAAAACTCTACCAGCAACTATGGTATGAACTGGGGATATTTTAGAAACATTTCCATTAACATCAGGAATAACATTAAGAATATCAGTTATGAGCATCTGGTTAGCATTATACTGAAGGTTCTAACTGATGCAATATAAAGAAGGGAAAGAGAAACAGAAAGACTGGAAAGTGAAAGAAAACTGCTCCTGTTTGCAGAAAATGTAATTTTGCTGCCTAAGGTCTCAAGAAAATTCAGAAAGCTAGAAAGCTTTCAGTAAGGGTGCCAGATATAAAAGTCACACACAAATCGAGAGCAATTATTAGGTCAAAATAGAGGAAAATCTTATTCAGAGTCATAACAAATTATGTGATACCTAGGAATAAACTTGTTGAAAGATACATCATGCCTCTGAGGAAAATTATGAAAGCATTAGTGACAATATAAAGTACGATGAAATAAGAGGAAATCCTATGTTCACTGACTTAGAGCAGTCGGTAAAGAGAAGCTGCCAACGATTTCCATGCTCATCTGTGGACCTGATGCAATCTTAGTTTTAAAACATCTCAGTTGTATGCATGTGATTCTTAACAAGCTAACTCTAAAATTCCCACTAATGGAGCAAGGAGGCCAAGATAATTTTAAAGAAAAAGAAGAAGGTGATAGGATTTGTTTCATGAGATATTTAGACTTATTAAAAAGAGTAGTAGCGATGCCAATCAGACACACAGGTAGATAACAGTTAACTGGAACAGCAAAGAAGCCCGGAAACTCTCTCCACACCCAGGGAAAAGACACACCCTTGAGGCCACATCGTGACAGCTGTGGGGTGGGCTTCAGGGAAGGAGGAGAGGAGAATCACATCAATCTCAAAGTCTAAAGGCTGGAACAGGAAAAGTCAAACTTGGCAATTACTACATGAAAATGTAGGAAAACACACATATTGTCAAGAAGTAGGGGAAGATTTCTTGTATGAGCTACAAATAATAAATGGGAGGATACATAAGATTACATTATGACAAAAATCTTACGAACAAAAAAGACAACAAGATGGAAAGAAATTATGCCACGGGAGAAGAGATTTGGGATGCATATAACTAAAAAATGGGCACTATTTTAGGAAGCAGAAATTATTTGATCACAAGGAAATACAACTAGTTATTAGTAATAGAAATTAAAGCAAAATCTAAGGACAGAATAAAGTTAAAGAAATGAAAAATTAAAGTGTAGAAACACTGAAGTTAGAAGATAGTTACAGGAAGAACCAGCCGCAGCAGAAGTTATGAAATGCTACTAAAACTTACTGCAAAGTGAATTTATTTTCATTGTTTTTAAGGAAAGAAAAATGGAAAGTATTCAACTGAAAAATTTAGAACAATGACAACAACAAAATCTCTAAGAAACCAGGAGAAAGAAGAGAGGCAAACTAAACCTAAATGAACTAAAATAAAGGAAAACTTATAAAATTAATTCAAGCATTACTTTTTTAAAAAAAATCAATTAAAATAGGCTAGATTTTACAGAAACTAAAGACAAAAAAAATACCAGCTAAGGAGGATATATTTTAAAATAAGACAGTGATTTGCGAAATTGTGAGTTATAAATTTGAAAAGCTAGATAAAACTGATAGTCTTCTGTAATATATACCTTAGCAAAGTTAGATATATAAAACCTAACTATATCAATAATAACTAATAGAAAAGAAAAGAGAAAACTATTTCCTTATAGAAAAAAGGAGTATTTAGGCCTAAAAAACTTTATAGGGAAATTTTTTCAAGTCTTAAGCAGACAATTGTTATACTTCAATAATCATTTCAAAACTTTGTTAAAAGAGGAAAGATTTGCTTTTCAGAGATAACCCTGATGGTTAAACTCTGAAAGGGGTCAAAACATAATAAACATCTAAATTACAAATATAGGGAAGAAAACCCAAATGTGGATAACAGAGTATCAAAAAATGATCCAAGTAGAGTTTAGCCTAGAATAGAAAGATTTCATGTCTTCCTGTCTGAAAAATTCAGTACTATAACATACCACTTTCTTATAATGGAAAAGAAAAGCCCAATAAAATTCTCATTGGATGCAAAAAATACATTAAAGTTTAGTCTCTAATCTTTATTTTAAAATACAAATTTAAGATGTCTTGAGAAAAGTATTTACTTGAAACAGAACCATCAAAATGAAATACTAAAGAAATACAAAAATCAGGGACAAAACAGAAATGTGCTTTATTGACATTTTTACTTACTTTTGATCTGGAACTTGTGTCCAATGTAATAAGGCACTTATAAAATAAGATTCAGAAATAATAGAAGAGGGAAATATATACTAATTATTGAGATGATATAATTATATTCCTGGAAGTTCAAAAGAGTAATCTAACTAAAACTTATTGAACTTGATATGAGTATAAAGAAACTGCTAAATATAAAGAAGAGATATAGAAACCATTAGCCTTCCTATATAGACGTTTTCTATGCTTTCGTACATAGAAATAATGCCCAGTTAGAAGATGTAAGTTTTCAAAAGATCGAACACAATTGCAAAAGTCAACAATAATGACACTAAACCCTCTATAAAATGCTTTGGAATAGCATAATATGGCCCACATAATAAAAACTGTAAAATGTTATTAAGAGCTGTAGAAGATTTCAATACTACATTCCATGGCAGTGACATAGTGATTTTCAAATTAATTTGTATGCTCAATAAAAATCTCAATAGGACTCTTCAGAATTTTATAAGACTCATACTACTGCTCACTGAAAAAATAATTAGGCATAAACAGCAAAGAAAATGTTGAACATCCAAAGGAAAGATGAAGCCATCGACCATTTTAAAGTGTATGTGTCAAAAAAATAAAATTAAAAAATAAAGTGCATGTGTCAGTAAATCAGCACAGCGCTGATAGAGACCAAGGCACAAGTGCACAAATGGGTAGCATGGGATAGGTATTCTGAGACCACACGATATATTAAAATTTTCATTTATGGTAAAGAAAGTTCCACAATTTAGCAGGAAATAAAACTGCCACTTAACAAATTTGGCTTGGTTAATTTGTTATTTAGAAAATTAAATTATAGATTTACCTCAAATTACAATCAAAATAATTTTAGAGGGATAAATCATTCTAGCTAGCTATAAAACATAAAGCTATTAAAATAAAACTTTAAAAAGGAAAAGGACATAAATTTATATATTTATATATACATAAGATAGCTAAGATGACAGTAGTACTAATTGTATTAGTTCTTGAAAAAGAACAGTTAATACTCTTAGGATTGGATCCATTTTACATGTCTATATCTGATATTCTAAGCTACCCTTTTGAAGGCAACAATATGCAATGTTACAACCATTGTCAAATTCCTATCTTGTTTTGTAAACCTATACTGTTATTGTCTTGGGTTTGTTGTTGTTTGTCTCTTTTGCTTTTTGTTTTTCTTTTTGTGTTTTATTTTCTCTTAAATAAAAAAAAACTTAAAAAAAACCAAGAATATGGAAAAAATGTTGAATAACTTTAGTGATTAAGAAAATGCCAGTCAAGGCTCTCCTAAGCCACCACTGCACCCCCAGCAGAAAGGCTAAAATAAAAACACCTGACAATGGGGAATATGGGCCAGGATGCAGAGCAATGGGAACCCTGACTGGTGGGAGTGTAAAGTGCCACTAACACTTCGGGAAAAATAAATCCAGCAGTTTCTTATAACTCTAAACATCTCTCTACCCTGTGACTCAGCAACTCAACCATTGGGTGTTTAGAGAAATGAAAGCTTAGGACCACACCAAAGGCCATTTAGGAGAATGCTCATAGCTCCTTCTCCTAATGGCCCCAGCTGTAAACAGCCCCGCGGTAGAGAATGGATAAACAAGCTGTGATGCAGAGCTCTGGTGAACTCCTGCTCCTGGCAACAAAAAGACACCGAGTCTCGAGTCTGGAGTGCACCAACTCAGAGGGTGCGTTTCCACAGCATCCCGCTCAGCACAAGAAATCTTACACAGAAGGGTTCGGGCTGTGCGTTTCCACTTAGATAAAGACACCAAACGGATAAATAATCTATGGTGTAAAATTAAAAATCATGGTTGCTTCCAAGTAGAGGAGGAGACAAGATTGGCTGGGAAGGGCTTCCTGTGGTGGTCTTCCTTCTTCCCCCTCTCCTCCCTCCTCCCTCCGTCCTCCTTTCCTTCCTTCCCTTTGTGTCTATTTCTTTCTTTCTTTTCTCTCTTTCTCTCTTACAGCTATATTTAGGTATCACAAGCTACGTAACTCATTTCAAGTGCTCATTTCATGTTTTTGCTATATAAATAAATATGTAGAACTGTCCCCTCAAAGGAACCCCATGCTCTTTGAACCTCTGTGTCTTCATGAATGATTGATCTATTATTTGTCAGGACTCACAGAATGCTCCACTTAATATTTGTCCCTGTTGCTGTAAGTATATAAAATATGTCAATTTTATTTTTAAAGCTGTTTGTATTAGAAGAAAGTATATAGAAATCTCAATCTTTAAAAAGGAAAATATTGATAGATTAAAGTCTTAAGTATCAAATATATATAAATATGCTTTTATATAGTTATACTTTATATATCACATATTTATATATAGTTATAGATAACTCATAGTTCATACATATATACATAAAAGATATAAATATAAGTGACATTAAAATGTAAATATATGGCCAGGGAATTATTATTATTAAAAAATTAGACAAGTCTTTTTCTATATATTTTATAAACATGTCAAGCATTCTAAATCACTGTAAATAAGATACCCTCAGATATAGGAACAAGCAGAAAATTCATAAGCAGGAAATTAAACTTGTCAACATAGAAAACATTTCTTTGTGTTTATAAAAATTGCAATTGAAATTACACTAAGCAATAAATATCAAAAGCCCTAAGATTTATATGAGATTTATTTACCTTTAAGAAATGTTTATTCTGCCTTGAGTATATATTATTTGTAGTAAATGAGAATGACTACACACAAAGATTTAACTACAAGAATGTTTATTTTGATACTATTTGTAATATTGATGAATCAGATATTACTCAACTGTTTTACATGAAAGTTAGTTAACTAAGTGACAATACAAAGATATTAGATTAACTCCCCTAAGGCCATTAAAAATAATGTAAAAGAATACTTAATGGTGTGGGAAGATGTTTACTTCATAGAATTTTTTTTAAAAGGCCAGCAATGGAGGAAAAATAAAACACATCTTAAAAATGAAAATAAGAAGGGCAAAAACATTGTTTTGGTTGATTTTTCATGTTGGGAAAAATATATATGTGCGTGATTAAAAAGTCAGTTAAGAGTGCATATAAGGAAAAGTCTCCCTAAATCTTGGCACCTTAATCCATTTCATAACAGCTTCTAGACACACTTATTAGAAAGACATCAGCCAGACGTGGAAGCACGTGCCTGTGATCCCAGCACTCAGGAGGCTGAGGCAGGAGCATTGCCATGATCTCGAGGCCACCCTTGGCTGCAAAGTGAGTTCAGGGCCAGACCGGACTACATAGTGAGACCCTTTCTCAAAAAAAAAAGGGGAAAGAAAAGAAAACATTAAGCAGAAGCAACCAACAAATGAAACACACACACACACACACACACACACACACACACACATGAAAGAAAAAAAAGGAAAGGAGGGAAGGAAGGAAAAAAAGCAATGGAAGAAAGAGAGGAAGAAACAAAGGAAAAGGGAAGACATGAAAGAATTTGTTTTAGGAGGATTCCAAGTACCCAACATTTAATTCAGCATAGATGTCAAGGGCTGCACCCTTGCGCAATGGGCTACAAACTTAGTAACAGGAATAAACATTAAATGCTCTCCATACACAGTGTTTAGAAGATAAGAGAATCAGATCAGAAGTGAGGGGCCTTTTCATTTGAATAACAACAGGGTCATCAAAAGCTAACTCAGGGTCCCTGGTCCCACCAGTGTTGTGTCCCAGGTGAGGCCAGGAACTAGAGCGCACGAAGCTGCTGAGACCTCAGGCCTGCAGCTTTGAGGAGAACGAGTGGAGGAGGTAGAGGCCTTGGAAATACCCGCACCCTGGGCTGGGCAGCGATGCCCACTGACAGCCCCTGGGAAGGACTCATCTTCACCTGCTGCGAGGCCCGAGCAAGCCCGGCAATCATGTGCACCGCAGGGGAGAGGTGTGTGGCCCAGGCCATGCATGCGGCACCCCAAACCTCCTGGTCCCTTCCCGGGGTCCCTTCTCCTTTCTCCATCGTGCAAACATGGAACATACAAGGGATGGGGCTCCAAGACGAAATCTGATAAAATTATTTTTTATGGCTCCCTCCAAGACATTCTTAAGTGAAACAGGAATTATTTTAGCGTGTGATTCAGTCTGATGGCTTATAAATAATGATCAGTTTATTTGTGAATACTTCCCGTAGACGTCAGTTTATAATTAGTAGATGACTTTTCTTCCTGTATTTTTAGAAAACTCCCTGGACGGCTCGTCGGAGAGGGGTACCTTGCTAGGTGCTCTGATAAGGTCACATGGACCAGGGAGTCCTGGCTGCAGAGGGGAGCAGGCCGAGAACAGAAGGGGACAGAGGTGTCAGCTTAGGGATACAGGGGACCAGAAAGAGAAGAGGGAGAGATGCCACAGCAGGAAGGAACGAGAAAAGTCATCTGTTTCAGAGAAGGATTGTGTAAAAAGCTATTGCTATACAGTGCTCACAGGCGCCTATTGAAATTTAGCAGTGTGTCCTCTCTTTTAAAATCAATTGTCTGTTTTTCCCATTTAAAAATGGAGAAAACTTATTTTTTATCATTCTTTTCATTTATGCCTGTAAAAGTGGATCTGAAATCTGTAACCCAAACCCTCCAAGAGGCTGAAACAAGTTTGAGGCTAGCCTGAACTATACAGAGTGAGTTGAAGACCAGCCTAAACTACATAGTGAGAGCCTATCTTAACAAATGAAACAAAACAAATGTGTATTTGAGTAGAACTTCCGTTTCTTCGGGGTGTATCTAACCCAACTATTCCTTGCCCCCAATCTGCACTCACAGCTGTCAGACATGGAGTTGACTGTATTATTGTTATGACTCTTTTCGCTGATGGTTTTATTGGAGACCAGGAATTCACAATGGCTAATTTTGCATCCTTCTCTAAGGGATAAATGAAGGCTTGGGATTATTGTTTCACTCACTCTTTAAGGTTTCTCATTAAATTTTAGAATGGGCCATCCTCTCCCACCCACTAAGGCTAAACTAAAACTACTAAAATGCAAAAGAACACTCTAGAGCAAGATCCTTCTTAGTGTAAAATCTTCTCCACCCTCTTGAGACTTCCCAGGATGACCCACTGCATGCTGGGCTACCAACCTCTGGATCTCCCTCGAGCCCCTGTTAGCATTGTATACACCCCCTGCCTTGTACACACCCAATAAACCGAGGTTGGTTTGGAGGATCTGCGTTTTTGTCCGTCCTGAGGCACTAACCTCCCAGCCCCGTCATACATTATGAAATCTGTCTCTATTTCTTATTTTATCCTGTGCCATACCCCTCATACAGGCAGTTGGGGATCTTGGCCAGGTCCCCAGTAGTTTCAGGTCAGGAATCAGCAGGTAAAGTTAAGTCTACCAGTTCTGATTTTGCTTCTAGCACGTCAGCAAATGCATATCACTGCGTTCCTAAGCGAGCCTCGTGTGAAGGTGTATTCCTGAGCTGAGGGTCCTGCTTTCATCTGAGTTTAGCGTCTTGTCCGCAAGGATGTGCAGGGACTTGTACTTAGGAATTGGTGCCCCTGCTGAGCCCAGGGCCTGGGCTGGAAGAACTGAAGGCAAAAAGCCCAACCAAACACAACTGCTCTGCTCTCCACAGCTCTCACCTCATTCATTAATGCGATGCATATTTACTGAGCACCTACTAAGTGCAGGATCCAAGTCAGACACTGGGTCTATGGTGGCCAGACAGACCCTACGTCTCCCTCTCCACTGCCCAGAGATGGGAGCTCTTCCTCTGAGGTAGGAGGCGCGAGCATTGCGAATATTCCCAGGAAACCAAGGCCAGTGATCCACTCTCAGCTCTGGGTAGAACTGGCCACCCAGCTTTTCTCTCTTAAGACCCAAGTACTCAGTGCTGTGTACTGAACAGCTCTCAAAAACTTCTAGTAAGTAGATACAGAAGCTGCAAGCCAGCCCCTACCTGCCCCATCACTCATGGGATTCTGCCCCATCTTTAAAAATTGGGAGAAACCAGGTGTGGTGGTGCACACCTGTAATCCTAGCACTCTGGGAGAGGCTGAGACAGGAGGAGTGCACGTTCAAACCAGCCCCAGCAATTTATCCTGAGATCTTGTGTTACAATTTTAAAAGGGGAAAGGCACGGCATATAGCTCAGTGTGAAGTCTTGGGTTTTAAGTACCTCCTTTTAAAAAAATAAACAAAACATAAAAATTGAGAGTTGCTTCGTGTCCTCCTTCGTATCTGAGAAGCACAGCACATTCCTTCACGTAACCCTAGAGTACTGCTGAAATCCCGCGTAACCGCAATACTACTTTACAAGAACTTTGCCGAGGACTTTAAATCCATCCGTCCCTAGAGGCGAATACAGAAAAATGAGGACGCTGAGGTCTTTTTCCCCCTGTAAAGGGATCGATCAGCTGGACAGGTGTTCAGAGCCCTCCGCCCCGTCCTTGGCACTTTCCCAGAGCCTTTTGTTGCTCGGCACGTTTGCATTCGGCGGATCCCTGGCCCTGCCCCGTTCTCTCTAATACCGCGCATTACTCATGGTTTGAAAATCACTTTGACTCCCGCGAGGAGGACGGCGCGGAGCTGTGTGAATGTCAGATGAGTCATCGGGAGCCTGGCGCTGCAGCGCGGCCTCCTCCCGTGCCCGCGGTGCACCCAGGCTTCGAAAAGGAGGCGACAACGGCCAGAGAAAGCCCCCTGGGGTGGGGGACAGAGAAAGCCCCCTGGGGTGGGGGAACGGACGTGCACGCACCGGCGGGCCGCGGAGCCCGGCTTCCAGGGAGCGGCAGGTTTCGCTTTCGGTGCAACTTGAAAAGGAGAGTGGAAGTCAAATCGCCATCCTGGGGTCACTGTGTTTACCGGAAGCGTAAACAGCAGTTTGGAGGGTTTCTCTGAAGAACTGGTGACGCCCTCCTCTCCGCCCGCCCCCCTCCCCGCCGCCGCCCCCGGACAGTGGAGCCCCCTGCCTGACCACTGTCCCACGGAGAACTGTTATTCTCCAGGTCCTGTGGATGCCAAACCGCGGAGAGGGGCAGAGCCCGGGACCTGGCATGGACCCTCAGCCGGGGCCGCCAGGCCTGGGGTGCTCTGCCCCCCACCTCCTTGGCTTTTCAGTGCTGTCAGCCGCCTTCGTGCACTGCGTTCAGCACCAGTTAGAAGCTGTCCCTGGGGCCGGGGGTCTCTCAGCCTAGCTGGCCGTGACCCTTCCCCAACCAGTCTGGCTCAACCCCTGCATTCCTGGCCAACTCAGGGTGACCCCTAGATACCTTCACATCATCCTGGAAGAGTCTTCTAGCCACTTCCGACCCATCATAGCCCACCTTTTACAACCGGGAAACTGAGGCTCAGAGCCAGTGGCTCCATCTGGGCCTGCTCTGACCCCAAGCATACATATCTTTCCAGAGGAGGCGAACATTGAAAATCTACAGAGGGACAATGACCTGGCCAAGCTTACACAGCTGATCAAACGCTGCCCCCAGGGTCCCCTGTCTGCTGCTCCAGGGTGCCTCCTCCTGACCTCTCACTTCTCACTTTGGACTCCACCAGCCCTGATGCTGGAAGCGGCAGTGTCTCAGGCTCACCTACATCAGTTATCGTCCCTCTTACACTCTCCACACAGGCTGTCCATCCCCATGTACTGGGACGCCCGGGGAGGGAGAAACAGCAGCAGAACAGGCCACCAGAAGGAAAGGGTTAACCAATCCCGCAGCTCCCTGTGACCTAGATGGTCAGCAACAGCCCAGTGAACCACAGCGCTGGCCAGTGCTGTCCTCAAACCACGACTGCCTCCAGGATGGGGTGCTCTGGGGTGCTGCTCTGCCCCGACCCCGTGGGGACTCCAGCGGAGGAGCAGCTGGAAAGCTGCTCCAGCACTGTAGCTCCGGGTCCCTTGTGTCCCCACCTGGGAACCACTCTGTAGCTGCCACATAGAGGTCACGGAGCTGGAGCACCAAACTTCTCACTTGCCTACCTGTCTTGTGGGCGACACCTCCCCTACCTTGACTGCGCGCGACATTCCCCCAGCTGGAGGGGTCTTGACTGAACACTTTCCCCTGTGGGCTCTCAAAACATAGAAAAGCCAAGACTCACATTTTGGGGTGATGTGCTGGAAATCCTTCAGGAAGTGTGGAGCACCCACAGGGAGAAGGACTTTTCCTGTCAGGTCTTCCCCTCTGTCCCTTCCAATTTATCCTAAGGCAAGGCCCGTCAACAAGAGCTGACCCCACCCATGCCCCCCAAAGCAACCAACAGCTGTGACTATATTGAGTGGCAATATGATGTCACACCATAGGTGACTAACTCCTGCAGCCTTCTCTACGAGCCATCACCTAAATATGACGGTCTTCCCTCATCCTGACCTATTCCTGGGACAGCCCGGAGTGGGGGCTTGACGCTGACTCCAGGGATCGAGTGGCTGTCTTAGCTTCTGGGGACACACAGCTATCCCCCAGGGGCAGATCCCCTTGCTAGGAAAAGGGACAGTGTCATCAGGACAGCTTCCCCCACTGGCCTGGCTGGGAAGTCAGGGGCCATCAGCACATGTAATAATGGCGGGAATTTAGAGGGGCTGGGGCCCGTACACACCACCATGTATCACCAGACACCGTGTTCCACTCCCTACATACAGTTTTGCATTTAGTTTTCAAAATGCCCTGAGGAGGTCATTACAATCCCAGTGGAGTTAGAGAAGCTGAGATCAGACGGGGTGAGTAACTTTCCCAAGGTTACGGAGCAGGCTGATGGACCGGCTCCAATTTCAGCCCAAGTCTGTGTGACTATACAAAGGTGTTGCCACGGCCCTTGTGTGTGTTTTTAATACATTTTATTCTGTAGAGTAGCTTTAGAGTCACAACAAAAAACAGCAGCAAATACAGAGACTGCTCAAATACCCTTGTCCTATACCTGCATAGCCTCCCTTCTTCCCCACACCTGAAGATTCTCTGTGGTCTGTTAATCCCCACCCCTGGTTCATGGTAACTCTGATATGTTTTCTGTCTCTGAGTTTTGCCTCTTTCCAGAATGTTACATAGCTGCTTGGCTGCTTCCAGGAGCTGAGTAAGCGTTTCAGGCTCCTAGATATCTTTCCATGGATGGATAGCTTGGTTCTGCTTAGCACTGAACAATCATCCATTGTCCATAATTGTGGATGTACTAAAATTTATGATCCATCCGCCTGCTGAGTCACCTGACTTTTCCACCTCATTCTGGTGGAAAATGGTGGATGATTACTGAAAACACAGATGGGCAAGGGGCCTGGTCCTCCTCCTCTGGGCCCCATGCCTACTCCTCTGTCCTACTAGTCCATACTGCCTGGCAGAGGTGCACCCTGCTGGGTGCCTTCTCTGTGCCATCTCAGCAGCCCGGAATCAGCCTGTCCATCAGGATGGGGCTCCAGGGCCACACACAGTGCTGGAGAAGCTGGAGGGACCCTTGTCTATCCACACCGATGTTCCTGTGCTTGTCCTGCAGTGCAGCCGTCCTCAGTACGCTGATGTGGCTTCTCCCCAGTTTTCATACGGGGTTCTCTTTTTAATTCTGTCCATCTACCGTCCACCTAGAATTCATCGAGCACTGACACTGGCTGAGTGAAGACTATGTTGAAGCCCCAGGTCCCAATGTGATGCTGTTAGGGAGGGAGGCAGGGCTTCCAGGAGGTGATTATTAGATCTTGAGGATGGGGCCCCAGGATGGATTAGTGCCCTTATAAAACTGGGAAGAGTCAAAAGAGCTGTTTCTCCTCATGGCCACACACTTAGGAAAGGCCACATGAAGACACAGCAGGACAAGTGGGTCCAGAGCTGCCCCTCACGAGATTCTGAATCTGCCAGTGGCACCTTGGTTTGGACGCCCGACTCCAGAATGTACGGCATGGATGTCCATTGTCTGTGCCAGTCTTCTTTGCCCTCATGGTCCAGGCTAAGACAAGTTCCTTCTATACACTGGTAGGGCCTTAGAGGACAAATCTGTCTATGCCAGTGTTTGTGCAGGGCTGCAACAGTCCCACCACTTCATTCATAAACACTGCTGGTGGGGGAGGGGAGATGTGTATGGAGAGATAAGCATAAAGCTACAGACCGAAAATAGGAAGCCCACAAGGCTATGCGAATGAATACTGGTTGTCAAGTCATAATTGTGTTTACTGTGCATACCATATTATAATTATCAGGCTATTATAATAAACACTCACACCGCACTTTCTGGGTTTTAGGACCTAACTCTTTTACATAAATGGTAAAAGCTACTCATTGCCTGAAAGGGCTGTACAGGCTGAAATATAAATAGATTAAAGTAAGTTTCAAATAAATTCCTGGAGGGCAGATCAGTAAGGAGTTATTAAAGTGGAGTTAGGTGTAATTGGGACACATTCCTAACCCATGACAGTGACGTCGTGAGGGTGAGTCCCATAATCCAGCCTGAGCCATCTTCTTGGCTCCATCTGGGCAGGGGCTGACCCTGAGCCCCAGCCAAGAAGTGACCAGGGGACTAGGCTCCATGAGGGGTCCTTCCTCCCAGCCTCACTCACCTGCCACCTGTCTCGGGAAGGGGGGGTCCCCCAAAGTAGCAGTTTGCTTCGTGTCACGCTCTGAGTCACTGACACAGCCGGGAGCAGACCCAGGATTCCTGCTCTTTTGCTTGCTGGGACTGTCTGTCAGGTCGCAATCCTTCCACATTAGTGGCCATCACATTTATGGCTTTAGTGACATTTAATGGATCTTCTGGGATGGAGAAGTACTGGAGAGATAAACAATCAAAGGCTGCGACAACACACCAGAGCTTTATTACCAAAGGATTAGAAATGGCCATGCACCTCACTGTCACTCCAGCGGGGACTGATTCCTCTGTTGGAGGAAGACAAGCCCTCACCTGTCTGGAAACCACGAAGAGGAGGAGAGAAGACGACAGCAGCCAGCAGTACTTGGAAATCATGTTCTCTGCGGCTTCTCTTGCAGACAAAGGCGCGTGTCTGCAATCCCTCAAGAGGCTGAGGCAGCAGGACTGCAGGTTTGAGGTCAGCCTGGTCAACACAGTTAGACTTTGTCTCAAAATAAAAGTAAAAAGGGCTGGGGATGCAGCAGTGGCGCACTTGCCTAGTGTGTGCCAGGCCATGGATTTAATCCTCAGTATGGCAGAAATTTAGGGACTGCCAATTAGAAACACAGCAGACGTTGCCCCAGTTGGCTGGAGGTAGCATTGTGTAGGCATCATGTCTGCGGGCCCACCCCTGACACAGGGAAGAAGGCCACCTTGCAGAGGGGTACATGCAAGGTGGGTGCCACCACTCCAACACCTGGCAGCCCCGGAAGGGCTCAGTCCCTCCACACGGTGCAGGAGCACAGGACAGAAAGGACACAGCTGGTGCGGTGGTGGCTGGAGCCTGGGGAGTGGGCATGAGCTGGTTCCAAACATCGCCAGAGGTGAGCCGGAGGAGGAAGGTGCTCCTGCTACCACGGACATGGTGATATTCAGCTGAAGACCAGTAACTAACGTTGGTCAGAGCCCGCAGCCGTCTGCCCACCTGGCTCGGATTCCAGGACCCAATCGTCACCATTTTGTTTAAAACTTTGAGAAGTTGTTGACTCCACTTCGTTCTTGGCACGCTGTTCCCATAGGGGATTTTCTGTTGTCATATCGTTGAACGCGGATCATGATGGAAGAGAAAGAAGGTATTTCTTCTGCACTCGGGCAGCCGCGGCCACTGGCAGGAAGGAAACCCGGAATCCGGGGTGGACTTGGCAGGGCCAAGGAGGGCGAGCTGGCCATCACCAACAGCGAGACTCTGCAGTCCGGCTGACCTGCACGCGCCCTGCAGCTCGCCGTGCATTAGCAGCTAGGCCAAGGCTAAAGAACTTTTTTTCTTTCGTGTAGTGAGATTGAGGCTGAGCTATCAGCCCTGAGGGAGTCTTGCCCTCTGGAAGCTTTTGCATGCATCCATAGCACAGGAGGGGCGTTTGGAACCCAGTCTGCGGAGTTAGCGTCTGGACAGGTTCATAACTGGTTTCAGATCTCATGACTACCGCGATGGTGATAAACGCACCTCGCTGGCCCAGAGGTGATGGATATTGTAAACATAAAAATCACACCCTTTCTCCACCAACTTGGAACTAAGCACTTGCTGAGAGGCTGACGCTAAGAAGCAAGGGCTCACGGCCTGGCAAACTCTTCCCAGTGGGTCGGGATCCCTGGGCAGCGGTTGTCCTGGTTAATCGCGGAGGGCTTCCAGGAGGCAGCTCAGGGACTTCAGGGAGCCGTCGAAGGAGGCTGTGGCTGTGTTATCCCCCCACCTCAACAGCCAACATTCTCCCGTAACAGGCTATCAGGCCGGGGTTTGAATGTCTAGAGGGTGAGAGCGGCCCTATTTCCCCTGACCTCCTCCTCGATCCCAGGCCTGGTCCCTTTAAGGTACCGAAACTCAGTGAACATTCTATGCTCAACCTCCCCGCGGCGCGCTAACGTCACCCTTCAGTGAAACGCTGACGTCAGCGCGCTCTTCGCGGAGGGGCGGGGCCGATGACTCACGCCGCCGCCGCGCCCTGGCCCAGCCCCCGACCGCTCGTGCCCGGGAGCGCGTGCCACGCTTGCGGCTGTGTTTCGCTCCTCCTGAGTCACGCGACGGGAACCCGGGTGGGGGGCCCGGGGGCCCTCGGCCCACGCTGCCCGGCCGCGGGTTCTGGAAAGTACTCCGGTGGGCAGGCGCGACCCTCGTGACCTTGGGCGGGGAGGTCGCCGCGGGCACCGCCCGGGTCAGGCCGAGCGTGGCGACCTGAAGGTCACCAGGTGCCCGGCCGCGCGGATGCCCCCAGCCCGAGCCGAGCCCCGCGCGACCGGCGACTGGCGACCGTGCAGGAGCCAGGGGAGGCTTCGTCTTGCAGAGCCGATTGCCTGGCACTTGGCGACCTCGGCCTCCGGTCTGCGCTTCCGGCGATGCCGAGGCACCGCGGAGTGGACCGCGAGGTGGCCGCGTGTCACTGGGACCCACATCCTAGGTTTGGGGCGCTGTCCCCGCAGGCGGCCCATAAAATCGTGTCCAGAGAGCCTCCAACCTCTTAGATGGTGTTAGAAAACGCGAGATGCTACAATAACAAACCGAGGCAGCGAACCGGGAGCGCAGGAGCGTCGCTTAGCAACCCGTGGTTAACATTTCCTGTTTGAAGTTTGTGAAAGCTGTGACCATAACAACTTGCAGGTTCCCTTTCCGGAAGGGGAATATGGAGGCAGTGCGTTGTGGGGCGTGGGTAGCCTTGACGATGATGACAAAAATGAATGACAGAAGTCCCCAAGCGAAATTTCCATCTGCATTCTAAAAATAGCCCCTTTGGCCTTTGTAAATTGGACATTTTTCAGGTGCACGTGGAACCCGGGGCCTCTAGAGCTTTGTTTCCCAGTCAGTATTTGAAAGTTTGGGAACTACAGTCTCATGCTGCTATTTGCAACAGATACACGGGGGAGTGTGCATCCTGGTTTATGTGGTTCGCAGAGAGACATCTGTGTCTCCATCCTGATTTTGTAAGGTTGCAAGCCCGTTTTCTTCAACATAATGCCTAAATTGAGCAGGTGCGAATAAAGAGGAATTATGCTCTCACACTGCCCCGATTTCCCTTTGTGTGGGATATTTTGTGTGTATGGAACATATAAGAACTGTAATGTAAAATTTTTTTGTGTTCAGAAATTGAAGTTTTGAGTCCGGAAACTTTAAGTTTCGCTTTAAAAATCCTTAACCTTGGAATGGGCCAGTTGGATCTTTCAAGCGGGCAGTCAGCAGCTCTGCCGAGCCTTCCTTGTCCCCAAATGGACCTGCTTTCTTGGAACACAGTTCTGTCATTCAGTCATCGATCAGTGTTGGGATTGTTTGCTTGTTATGTTTGTATGTCTTTATATCTCTCACATCTAGAATGGGCTTACCTGGTAGTAAGGACTGCTTTCCTTTTTTTTTCTCCAGTTTTGTTTTATTGAGTAAATGTGGCTTCTGGAACCAGATTATAAGTTTTGGAAAGAAGGGGTTTTTTTTAATTAAAGAAAGATTGTGCTGCAGATTTGATTTACAGAAGACAGTATTCTTTTTCTCTCTACTCCAGCACTCCCCCCCACCAGTACCACCATCAATAAGAACAAAGGAAAATAAAAACAACAAGTACACTCTAAATTATTGTGTGATCTAAATACTATTGTTGTAGGGCCAATAAATGTAACTCTCAATCTGTTAGATGTCTGATATGCTGAGTTTGTTTTTCCCATAATCGAAGAATGAATTTTAAGGAATAACAGAGGTGAAGAGGAAATTTTTATTAAGACAGCAGGGGGTACAGAAAATGGGTTATCACAGACCCCACTTGATAGAGCAAAATCATGAATTGGAAGCAAAATCACAAGGTGGATGGAACATTACAAGGTGGGTACAGTGCAGGACAAAACTACGATCAACCAATAAGATTACAAGTTTAGCCATTTAGGCAATATTGATCCAATCAGGAAGCAGTTCACATAGCAAGTGTACCTGGGAAGAACCAGGGCCTTTGAGGAAGAGACACATCAGGAAGTTTTGGCCATCCACTGGGTGACTCACATTAATTTACTGTTTATCTCTTGGGAGGCCTATAGCCTGGTCATTTTGTCTCTATCTTGAGACCTGCCCTCTAGCTCTCGCACCTCCCATCAGAGTTGTAATGTGTTTTTATCTTCGTATTGACTCCCTTGAGGGCCTAGCCCTGTCTGATTGCCTATGTTTTTTTCTGGCTTAGCTGTCTGAAGAGGTACCCCTGACTGCCGTGAGCAGGCAGTGGGTGATGACTATTTTGGTTGTTTTTGGTCAAACAGGGTCATAGTTGTAATCAGCAGTCAGAGATATTCTAGAGGGGCTATCTAATGGCTCTCGATAGATGTCAGGCTTTCTCGTCTTGGGTAAGCGTATAGCTTTAAGTCTGGAGGAGACAAAGCCGAAGAAACAGGTAAGTATGCATGGGCCAAAGAATAAGATCAACAAGACTGTTATGAATACAACCAACAAATGTTTCCACCAGGAAAAGCCAGTAATAGCCTCCTACAGAGAGAGGAAGGAGAAAGTGCAGGGAATTTTAGAATCTGACATGGAATTAATCTGTTGTTTAATATCTTGAACTGTCATTGAGATAATAGCAGAATGATCAGGAATGGATACAACATTTAACTTTTCTAATTGCACAAGTTCTCCCTTGTGCTACTGTTAGAATGTCTAATAGCATCTGATTTTCGAGGAGAGCTTGTCTCAATTTTATTTTTTCATTTAGAAGAGAGAGATCACTTGAAGTGTCAGTGGAGGCCTATTGAGTGTAATTAGCCAAGTCCTCAATACCGTATGACATCTTCTAATCTCAGGGAAGGGACAAAGATAGAAGCCAAACAATCTGCCAGCGAAACATACTTTTAGACCCCCGATGTCAGAGACAGGGTAAGTTTATATGCTGATATTTTTGATACTCCTGCCTTGTAACCACGAAAGTCCTTAGCATGTATCATTCTATCTAGGGAGTATCCAGGGCCACAGATTGGTTCCACAGGACCAATGACTGTCACCTGGGGCTCTTCATCTGATTTTAGGGTGATTAAACCAGTCTGCTATAAGTCTTTGACCTGTATAGTTACGGCATGCATATACTGCTTCTCGGGGGAGCGTATTCAATTCAAGTCAGTCAGGTTGATGGGAATAAGAGTGATATTTTGTTTTTAACATAAGGAGACCTTTTTACTAAGTTGTCTTGTAGTTGTAGTTAGCCATATCTAAGCATCTCATATCTGAAAGTAGCCATCTTTATGATTGCTGGCTCTCATGTTAGGACCCTTAGACTTACTTTGTAGGAGTTCTACGAGGCTTCAGTGACATTTTTAGCAAAAAACATTGATTATTCCCAGGATTTTTAGGAGCGTATTTTACAGGCCTCTCAGGTCACCTTGTAACTCGGGCTAAACCATCAACCCCAACCTCTTTTGTGTCTCATCACAGTAGCATTGTAGCTTAATCGTCTCTTGGAAGTGGGGGCACCCATCAAGGAAGTCCCCACGTACTTGACCAGGGGAGCAGGCCACGTATCCAGCGTGACGTTTGTGTAATGACTCGGCATTTCTGTGCAACATTTCTTGTACCCTTGTTTAAGTGGTAATTTGTAAAAGGGCTAACAGTAACATCTTAGACTGTTTACCGAGGGTTTTTTTCTTTTTAAATAAGAATTTTAATTCTCCTGTGGGTTCACAGGAGTATTTGGGTGCTTGTTTACCCCAGGGGTTTAGCTCTGTAACACAAACGTCAGATTGGCAAGCGCAAGGTTGTGAGTTTGGTACCTGGCACAAAAAAAAAAATCATGCCACTTGGTTGCTTGTCTACATTTGGCATCAATCTCTGGTTCCCAGGGTTTGAGCCGATGTTGTGTATCCAGGAGTCCAGGCCTGTCACCTTGACAGCCAATGGAGTCCTCAGGTGTATGGTCCCTCATTGGTCCTAGGGAAGGGCATGATGAGGGAGGAGACTTTACCAGTACTAAATCTCCGAGTGGAATATGCGATTTCCCTTCTCTTCAGGCCTCTGTTAGCTGTTGAAGAGTCCGTGGGAATGTGAGGTGACATCTTTTGGTGAGACCCTCTCTTTCTCTAGTGAAGAGAAAATCATTAGTGAGAAATGAGCATCTATAAAACATGTTAAAGGGACTGAAGCCTAGAATTCGAGGTGTGTTTTTTACTTGGCTGAGGAGCTAACGATAGTCGCTGAGGCCACTGTAGACGGGTTTTGAGCCATTTTGTGAAGATGTCTCTGTAGGCTGCCATTTATTTACCTTTCCTACCTTTTCTGATCATTGTGGCCTCTGTGCACAGGGAAGGTGACAGAGGATGCCCAGGACCCGAGAGATGCCCTCTGTCAATGTTGCTGTTAAAGAAGGCCCATTGTCACCGGCAGCTCTTAGGACACCCAACTCCGGGAATGATTCTTGAGATCGAAACTTTTACCACTTCTTGTGCTTCTTTTATTCTACAAGGAAATGCCCCAACCAGCTTGTGGAAACATCTGCCTAGACTGATATGGGAGCCTCTCGCTCCTTGGCATGTGAGTAAAGTCGAGCTGCCAGTCTTTTCTAGGGTATTTGCCATGTTTTATACCTGGAGGGGCGATGGCCCAATCAAGAAGATTGGGTTTTGTGTGTGTGTGTGTGTGTGTGTGTGTGTGTGTGTCTGCTTTGTTTTTTTGGTAGTGCTCACATGGCTTAACTATCTGTTGTACTATCTGAGAAAGTCTCTTTCTTATGAATAACTTTGAGGCCAGCTGGTGGGTCTTGCCTCTCTCCAAGTGAAAGATTTGATGTAAAGATTTAATAATTTCCCATTCACTGGCACCAGCAAGGAACAAAATACCATCATCTGATTGTAACCACCCTAATAGAAGGAACCAACACCCCTGGAAGAGACCCCATTTGATTTTTGACTGAGAATATTTGGATAGAGTATGTCAAGGAACCCTTCCCAGATCAGAGGGACCTGAAGGCTGGGGGTTTAGAAGCTTTTTTTTTTTTTTAGATACCTTGTCAACTTTTTTTTTTTTTTGGTGCCCTCTATAGTGAATTATCGCTACTTTGAAAGGTATGTAGATGAATGATGAAAGTTTATCTATCTCATTGTGGTATGTAGATGGATGATGAAAGTTTATCTATCTCATTATGGGAGATCCATTGGCTGTCAGGTCATTCTTTATATGTGGATGTGTGAGCAGATAACACTAGGAAAACATCCTTTGAATCAGTATAAATATTGGCTTTTTGTTTTTTACTGAATTATAAAGCCCTGGTCAGAGCTGTGAGTTTTGTTGGCTAGGAGCTAGTCTCAGAGGCAGGGGAGGCCCTTCCAAGTGTCTGATGTAGGGTCACTGCTGCATGCCCTGCCTTTCTTGTCCCATTTTCAGTGGCAGACCCGCCATCAGGACAGAGGATCGAGGCAGGGTCAGTAGAGGTGGGTCCTACGAGTCTTCTGGCTGTGTAAATATGGAGAATTATCTGTGTGTATGTATGTCTTTTGGCCTCGCTTTCTTCTTTTCTGTAGAAAGGTGGCAGGGTTTAAGGAGGAACATGGCTGTTATTTGAATGGCTGGTTCCCTTAGAAGAAGAGTCTGGTATTCAAGAAGCTGGTTGTCTGATAACCACAGGCTCCCTTTGGAGGAAAGAAGTCCTGCAGCACTATGAGGTGTGTACGCAGCGAGAGCTGTGCCTGAGTCAACCTGGACACCACGGGGCCAGGAGAGCCACGGCAGCCACCAGCCACGGCAGCCACCAGCCACGGCTCTGGGGCATGTGGGTCACCCCTTTTCTGTGATGGCCAATTCATGGCTCAGATACCCTATGGGCTGTTGAGCAGGTCCTCAGTAGGATCCTGCGGACCCTAAGCACTCCCAAAGCCCTGTCCTGTCTTTCATCAGCATATACATTGAAATGGTGTCCTGTCCATAGGCTCAGTGCCCAGGTGTTCAGAAGCACTTATTTAAAACTCTGGAATGCAGTTTGGGAATTAGGTTCCCAGGTGAAAATGTGGGTATCTATCTTCTGATTTTTTTTTTTCTTAGCTGATAGAGGAGTCTTGGATCTCACCTTGTCTTTAACAAGACAAGGTCTTGTAAAGGTGACAAAAGCCTGGAATTCTTAGGAATCTCTTTAACTGTTTTTAGGCTGTGGGAAGGAAAGTGTTTAATTGTCTCTTCCCCAGCCTTTGGGTTACCTTAGATACGATAAGGTCTAAGTATTTTACATCAGTGCTGCAAACTTGTGCCTCAGATCTAGAGACCTTACAACCTCTGTCTGCTTGAAAATTCAGCAGAGCCCCATGCCTGGGCTGGGGAGCCCTGAGGGGTCACATAGTAGTATGTCACCTACAAATTGTAGAACCTTGATCTGGAAAATTCAAAACATGCCAAGTCATGGGAAAGCACTCACCCAAAAAGGTGAGGACCATCTGAATAGTTCAGGAAGCACAGTTCAGGTCAGCTGAGAGGCCTGGTCATGAGAATTTTTAAAGGCAAAAAGAAAGTGGTGCCTGCATGTAAAATATGGGGTATTGCTTGATTCTTGAGTAGGACTCCGAGCCAGGCGTGGTGGTGCACACTTGTAATCCCAGCACTTGGGAGGCAGAGGCAGGAGGACTGCTACAAGTTCGAGGCCAGCCTGGGCTACACAGTGAGTTCAAGACCAGTGTGAAGTGCATAGTGAGACCCTGTCTCAAAAAGAGAAAAAAAAAACAAGAGTGGAGCCCAGCAGCTCCCCAGTCCCTAACTGTAACCCACACAAGGGCTGATATTATAAGTCAGAGCCTTGTCAGATAGGAGCTGGCAATTCTTCAAGCTAAAAACAAGTGTCAGTACCTCTGCAGTGGGTGGTTAAGACTGGTTGCTAAATGGGGTGTTTACAGTTAAAACAATAACATTTCTGTGCAATGACTCATGGCCTAACCTGAAATTTAAGAACATAAAAAGAACAGATCCCACTTATTCTCTCTCTTTTTTTTAATTTAGAGAGAAAAAGCAAAACAGAAAAAAAGGGTAGAAGTATCACAGAATTAAAAAAAAAAACAGTAAAAATGACCAGTCAAAAAAAAAAAAAACAGTAAGAAATCACTAGTTGATAAATTACATATAGTTATCTTAGAAGTAGTTGTTCAAGTTACAAAATCAAAGCATAAAAAATGGACAAACAATGACGGTGGAAACTTCTGTTTGATGAACTAAACTTAGTAGTAGGGTTATCTATCTTGCACACTTAAACATACATACAGTTATATCCTTTAGAGCACTTTCCCTTTCATACGACAATATCTATTATACATTTTAGATCTTATTCTCTTTTTTAAAAGTTCCATGGTCAGTGTTCTTTGCTAGTCAGACTTAACAAAGCTGGAGCTGATGCTATGCTCTGTTTTGTTTTGTTTTGTTTTTGAGGCAGGGTCTCATTATGTAGTTCAGGCTGGCCTCGAACTCATAGCAGTGCTCCTCCCTCAGCCTCCCAAGCCCGACGACTATGGGCATCACTACACCCAGCTACCATGTTCAATTTTATACAAGACAAATAACAGCAATATAAATTGCTATCAAAGATTTAACTTTAGAAGTAAATGTATAAAAAAAGTAAATGTATAGTTACAGTGGTTAATATTTCAACAATAACCTAGTGCCTCTGCAAAACCCTGACTCAGCTCATATTTTTCAACCTGTGATGTCAAGCACTTGGTGATGGGTGTGTGTAAGATTTAAATAAGGCTTTGGAAAGTACTGCAGCTGAATTTTCCCATTAAAGAATTACATGATGAAATAACATAGCTTTCACAGAAATAGGAAAAAAAGACCAAATGGAAAGAAGCAACAAGGAGCAATTTGCTGTGACAAATGCTTCCTGCCCGCCCTGATACCACCCTCATTATGAATGTATCTTTAAGCTCTGTTCCACCTAGGTTTCTTTATTCTCTATAAAATCAGCCTGCTGAAATAATAGCATTCACTTACTGAGCACTATGTGTCAGGCTCTCTACTTCTTTGTGTAGCTGTTTTAGTCTTTCTTGCCGTCCTTTGATGATGGACTATTTCCATTTTACAGGCTCTGGGAGATGCGGGGAACTGAAGTCACGCTGTTATTAGCAAATAACTGTGTTTTGAACCTAAGGTGAATGCATAGAATTTGTTACAAGGAATTTATTCACACAATTAGGGAGGATGAGGAGCTCCGCAATTTGCAGGCTGTTGGCAAGCTGGAGACCCTGGAGATCTGATGATGGGGTTCCAGTCTGAGCCCGAAGGCAGGAAAAGCCGACATACAGTTAGAAAGGCAGGTACTTCCTACCCCGGGGAAGGTCAGGCTTTTTGTTGTATTTAGGCCTTCAAACTGATTGAATAAAGCACACCTGGATCCTGGAGGCACCTTGCTTTACTCGTCTACCAATTTAAATATTAATTTCATCCCAGAACACCCTAACAAATACCTGGGCACCCCATGGTCTAGTCAACTTTGACACACAGAATTACTCATCATTCAATCTGATTTCAAAGATCTTGCTCTTGAAATTATGTCATAACCGCCCCCCCCCCCAACACACACACACTTTAGGGTTTAGGAAGTAGTTTGAAGCCTGGGTGTCTCATTCCTTCATCTGGAATGTCTGGAATGTCTGCCAGAGCTCAGCCAACACATACTTGAAAAACAGTTCAGGACTGCAGGTGTTCAAATATCAGCAACCAGCTCAGAATTCCCAACAGCACTCACAACCGTTTCCTGCCTCAGAAAAACTTCCAACTTCCTAATTATACCCTAGGTTTTCCGATTCCTCATTCCAATTCTCTTTCTTGACCCCTCTGAAAGATTCTAAAGCCCTGATGGCTCAGCCCAGAGTTCTCGGGGTTCCCTTCTCTCTCAGCTGCCTCCTGAGGCTGCCCCTTCCTGCTTGCTCAGTCTTTTAAAAAATATTTTAAATTTTATTGGTACATGTTTGTGATATATAATAATTACATTTGTCTCTGGGAATTGGCACACACACATACACACACAAAAGACACCACTTAATTATCTTTTCCTATATTCCTATGTTAATACCATTTATTTGTTTTGTTTTTTTAATTTTTTTTTAATCGGTATCGGGGATTAAACTTACAACCGCGCACTTGCAAGGCAGGCACTTATGCCGCTGAGCTAAATCCCCAGCCCAGCATTTATTTTTTAAGTCCAACTCTTTTGATGTTTCTTTTGCCAGTTTTAGAAGTTGAACTATAATTATGTTTTAGGAAGAAAGTGAATCTATCAAGTAATGAAACTAGCTGGTAATTCTTTGTGATTGGCTATTAAACAGTCTTGGGCATTTCATGTGAGCAGTGGTGTAGTAATAGTCTGTAAGTTTAAATCATTGCCTTGAGTGTTATTTTCTGTTTAAGATTTTTTTAAATATAGCATTGCCTCAGCACACCATAGTTGTAATAAATATCTTGCAATCCAAATGCTTCTCTTTAAAAAGTACCTCATAACACTTTCTCTATGCCAAATTTAAAAGTATCAATATGTTGGACTGCACAATATGAATTTGCTTATTAGTTTTATAAGTCACTCTTACTAGACCTCCATCACTCAAGAAAATAAAGTTTGCTTTGTACCTAAATCGGGTTGCCAAGATCACGGGTCCTTTTTTTTTTTTTGTCTTTTCGAGGCAGGGTCTCACTATGCAGTTCAGGCTGGCCTTGGGCTCACTTTGTAGTCCAGGCTGGTTTTGAACCTGCAACAACCCTCCTGCCTCACTCTCTCAAGTGCTGGAATTACAGGCGTGCACCGCCATGCCCGGCTCACAGGTCCATTTTTAGTCTTCACGTTTTCAGGCCTCCTGTTTGGTTACTCCCGTCTTTTTGAAATAAGTTGCCTCACTAGACCTCCTACACATCATATCCCCCTGCTTCTCTTTACCAGGCCTCTTATTCTCGGCCTTAAAATGTGACCAATTCTGATTCCTGGGTTCTGACTACTGTCTTTCTAACGTAGATTTTTAAAAAGCTCATCATATACTGACAATCTCCAAAGTAAAATCTCTAGTCTTTTCTCCTGGACTTTCCCCACTTTCTACTGGCCTATTTACTAAGTATCTCAAATGTAACCTGTCTGAAACAGAGCTTGTAATGCCCCTGTTACCTACTACCTCATGTCCACTCGGCCTTCATATTTAGCACCAGTGGTCACCAGCTGACTGGACTGAAACGCTGCAGTCACCCTAAACCCCTGTGCCTCTCGCTCCAGTCTAACCCAGCAGCAGGCCTTGTCTGCCCGACCCCAAAGGACCTCCAGAAGCCGACCTTTGCTCTTCCCAGCCCATAACACCATCATCCCTCGCCTGGATTTCTGTAAATCTGGTTTTGCCACAGGACTGCAGGTCGTTCACATAACATCAAGAGAGAGTTTAACCTGTGTATGTTGTGTCACTTCTTGTTCACAACTCTGATGGCTTCCCGTCACGTTTAAAATCAAATTCTAACTCCTTGTCCTGCCCCGCGTGGCCTTTTTCTCTGACCTCATCTTTCGTGACTCTTTTCCTTGCTTCCTGGGCTCCAGTGACTCTCTCTTTGCTGTGCCTGCCCCACACTGGCACCGTGTCTCCGGGTCTCTTCACTTTGTCGTTCAGATCTAAAACGTTCCCAAAGCTCTCACATGTCCAGAGGCGGACTTTCAGAGGGCGCCTGGGTCCTGGGGGCGCAGACTTCGCCGGCTTGTTCACCCTCAGGTGAATTCAGGAGCTTTATGGGAGGGGCTGGGCACCCAGGAGCTGTGGCCTGGTGGAAGGTAGGTCAGGGGGCTGACAGTGGGGAATTCATTTTGTCGCATCTCTGTTCCTTGATCTTTGCTCCCCAGCTGTCACGCAGTGAGCAGCTTTGCAGTGCCTTGTCCTTCTGCAAAACCTTCTGCCTGGCCTGCTGGGGAGGATCTTTCCACAGACAGGGGACAATGGGCCCTCTCGATTCATTCAATACTCTCAGCTCAGAGGTAGTCTCAGGATTACTCTGCGTATCAGCTTTTTGTTTCTTTTCTGAAACAAAATATTTGATAGGCTACTTGTGCAGAAAAGCGGGTTTTTCCCTTCCCACTTCTGCGGGATCTCGGATGGCTGGGTTGAGGCCGCTTTGGGTGCCCTGGTGGATGCCAGTGGTGCAAGCAGGCATAGGTGGAAGGGTGAGGTGGGAAGCGGAGGGACACTGGCTGGGGCCAGGCTCTGGCTCCCGGGACAGCCCTCTGTGCAGAACAGAGCAGATCTCAGGAGAAACACTGGGACCCCTCCCCAGGGCCCATCCCCAGGGACCAGGGACCTCCACTAGGTGTCCCCTCTTCCGGTTCCATCCACTCCTGTTTTGCCACACTGGGACAAAGCTCCCAACACGTGGGCTCTGGGGGACAAGCCACACCCCAAACTACGTGTGCATGTGCCATGTCACACTGCAGCGTATCCCAGCACTTCATCCTTCTACGGAGGTGTCGCCTTTACTGCCTGCATCACCACCTGACATCACATATTCATTTACTTTGGGATTTCGTCAGTTTCTTTTACTAGGATCTAAGAAGCATGGGACCCAGGCATTTATATCACCTTTGCCCAGAATGATGCATGGTTCATAAATTTTTAAATTAATAAATCAGTGTTTAAGAGAGAACAGGTCCAAAGCGATGCTGGGATCAGAGTCTGAAAAACATTTAACATTCTCCCAAATTGAATTTGAGGTGATTGAAGTCACAGCTGGCCTCTGTTGGGAAGTCAGGCAATGAAGCCTTGTTGTATACGAGAGGAGATTGCAGGTGGAGGACGCCAGAGGCCGTACAGGATTAGGATGCCATCATAGGGCACCAAGTCACATGATGTTCTTCCCGGCACCCTGGCTGACCTTCTCAGTGCCATAGACAAGAAGGTCGAGACACTTTTGCCCTGCCAGTGGGGCTGGCGTCCCACGTGATGGTGCCTTTGTCCTGACCCCTTGCACTGCGGCTTCTGCAGAGCTCCTCCTCTGCCCTGCTCCGAGCCTGCCGAGGCTGCGGCGCTGGGTTGGTGGTGGCTGTCTTTTTCCACCTAGGATCAAGGCTCCCTTAAGAACCTCACCTTACATATCTTCTTCTCGCTGGCTTCTGATAGCGCTGTCACCCCTGGCTTCTGACCTGGGACGGGAGAATGGAGGATTCTTGCTCTAACCACTCCCTGGCTCTTCCATATCCCCAGTTAGGTTTCCTTAACTCAAACCTCACCTTTGAGGATCGGCACTGACCAAATCCAATCATTTAAATCATGCTCCGGGAGGCAGTGAATTTAAGCAAAGCTGAACACACCCATTTCCTGTCCATGTCTACTGCTGGAAAAAGTTTACTTAGGGACCAAGCTTGCACAGCGATAACAAGCACTTTGATGTCTTGTTTGCTTGTTTGTTTTTTGGTTTTGACACTGATAAACGCACTGGATTAGAACACTAAGGGAAAAAAAGAACACTATATAAAATACATCTAATATAAAGGAGGACTGTTTCAGGTCTGTGCTGTGGCCACTGAAGTGGGAAGGGCTGAAGGCAGGGATACAGAAAAAAGGAGACAAACAAAAGTGACATGCAAAGGAAAAGGGAGGAAAAAACCACCCCAAGGCTGAGGCAAGTGAATGACTCTTAATATAGCAGGCTTCTATCACACTTTGAAATGCTAATTCTTTAGTTCTTAGAATCCTCAGAAGTTACCTTGAGGACCTCACAGCTGTCCAAGTGGAGGACAGAATCGTCTTTCAGAAGGCAGACACAGGTGGCAGAAGCTGGCCCACGGGCGTGGGGATAATGACACTCCTTATTTATCTCTCGGCTAAATACAGGTTTCATATATTGTGTTTTCTCAGAGGGAGGAAATGGAAAAGAAGAAAGTAACAGCGACAAGAAAAGAAACAGTGGTGGGAAAATTGAGAGTGGGAGAAATATTGATCAAATGATGAATGAAAGGTGATGAGTGAACAAATAAATAAACTGGGAGAACAAAGCACTAACAAAGAATCACAATGTCCTATAGACTGCAGTGTTGGTCATTTTTGCCCTATAATGTCTACAATAAAAAGGGAAAATGGTAAGGAAGTTATACAAACCATACAGGGAAAATGAGTATCTAAACATTTTGAAAAAAATGAAGTAAAAATATAAAAGTTTTCTTTTATACAGTGCTAGTTAAATGTATAAAATAGTAATAAAGCTCAGAAAGCAGGAGTTCAGAGTATTCAGTTATAAAGTTATATACAAATGAAACGAACTGTGCTTTTCCTTGCTCAGAGTAAATACAGAAAAAGGGATTTCTTCCCCATGCATTCCCAAATTATCAAGTGTAACAGTAAAGACAATTTTGAATACCCAAAGTTAGAAAAAAGTTCTCGTTTGCCCTTTCTCAGGAAGATACTGGAACAGGACACTTTGTCAAAATGAGGAAATAGACCAAGAAGGTAGGTTGAAATAAAAGTTTAAGGAGTGTAGAGGAGACAAAATAGGTAAGAAAATACAAGCTAGAGATAAGAGGAAGAGAAAAGCATTCTCTGAGACAATACTCAATTTGTACAGCTCGGAGAAGTAGACAGGAAATCAGTCTCTTAAACTCTGTGGCACCCAAAGCAAAGTGATGCATATGCTCAGTTTTAATATAAATAACTTGTATTTAATACCCTCAAAGTGGCTGCTTCTCAAAATACCTTTCATGGATCTTAGGAAAAAGGATCTTTTGCTCTTAACTTTATCCCTACAATAGATTGTTGTGCTTCATGGGATGGTTTTTATAGTACACCCTGTGCTAGTCAGCTTCGCATTATGGTAACAAAGTATCTGAGATAATCAACTTATAGGAAGTAAGGTTCGTTGTGCCTGTTTTGAAAGCTTTGGTTCCCAATCAGCTGGTCCTGTTGCTTTGGGCCTGTGGAGAGGCAGCCATCACGGCAGGGAGCACAGGGCAGAGCAAGGTAGTTTACATCATGGCCACAGGGAAAGAGAGAAGAGGAAGAGACCAGTGTGAACAGCCCACTTCAGGACACACCCCTAAAGGGTCTTCCTAAGCCCCGCCTCTTAAAGGTCTCACCACTTCCAAATAGTCTTTAACATAGAGGTCTTTGGGGAACCTTCCAGATCCAAACTGTAGCTTTACCTCATGGCCCCTAAGCACTACGACAGCAATTCTATAAAGGATAAATCATGATTTTAGAGGCTGATGCAGGGCAAGGCAATGGCTGATGGGGTTGTTTTTAATGAACATCCTATGAAGCCTTCAGGAGAGGCTAGGTGGAGGATGGCCAGAGGCTGTGTAGGTCTCTTGCCCCACAGCAGCCCCTTGAGGTGCCAGTTTATCCTCCTTGGGAATAGTTCTGTGGTCACACAGCTTTTCACTAAGGTCTTGCTCCTCACCCTACGTTGATGGCTTGTCAGAGTGGAACTTCTTACCTTAATTTCCGAGAGTTTTGGTAGATGGAATTTCTCTAATGCCTTATATTTCTAAAAAAATTCTTTAGTACTTGTAGACTGGGTATTTTGTTCCTCCCATTAATTGCTACATATGAATCCACTCAAGATAGAAAACCCTGGTGACTTAGGTCCTTGCCCAGGAAGAATTCAGCATATCATTGCCTTTAAGCAATCTTCCATATCCTATCCTACAACCAGGCATGCACTAATAAGTAAGAGTTTTTGTTAAAAACTATCAAATTGAAAATAGTGACTTGAATTTTAGTTATCTGTCATATATTGTCCCTGGAACCACTGATGAGAAATTACTGTAGAATTTTGCAAAGGTCAAACCTGTGTACTTTGGTTGTTGTTGTCATTTTGAGACAGGGTCTTGATATAGAGTTCAGGCTGCCCATGACCTCAGTATGTGGTCCAAGCTGCCCTCGAAGCTGCAGCAGTCCTCCTGCCTCAGCCTCCCAAGTGCTGGGAGTACAGGTGTGCACCACCACGCATGGCGAACCTAGGACTTTCATCTGATATACTTCCCATTAATAATTCTTAGAAAACCAAGCATAATTTTTTCTAACTCAGTGAGTGTTTGCCATTGTTTTTTTCTTTTCTCAGACAGAAATTTATTTGAAATTTTTTCTTAATTTTTTACTCGCACATGTTTGCAGTGCATAATGATTATATTCAACTGGCATTATTTAACCTATAATGTACTGAGGCAGGAGTCAAAAGAGATATGGTACCAAGGATCAAACTCATGACCTCGTGCTTACCAGGCAGGCACAAGTCCCTGCGTCCCTGCGTCCCTGTTGGCTTCCTCGTGGATGAAATGAGGAGGCTCGGTGACCTTTAAGATTCCCTGAGAGTCTATGGCTCTTGGACTGAATGACTTTTAAATAACAGAGTAATTGAGTTGCCCAGACTTAAGCCTTTGGCCTTTCTTTTTTGCTTTGCTCTGTCTATTGTGCCTTCACTAAGTCATGATGACACAAACATGAGTTTTCCAGAATTTCCATTTTTCAGACTGGACAGTGGGGCGTGTGGCTCTGTGTCACTCCCAGATTGCCCAACTTCGTACTAGGCAGTGTGTTTGGCTGTCACATGTTGGGGAGAGAACAAGCTCGTCCCTCAGGATGGAGGAGCTGATTCTGCATCACCATGGGGCTGGCTGCGTCCCTCACTCCTTAGCTTTGTCAGCCAGGTTACACTGAATAATGTCTCTTTTCACATTTTTTCCCTCTGCCTCTCATTTACATACAAACAGGCCAGTGTTCTTTGCTGCAGTGTGAAAGTCCCTGTCTGAATTGATTCAGGACATTCTGAGCGCCTGCCCTAACTCCCTGATTCTTCCTAAAGATCTGCCTCCTTTTGTTTGTTTTTCTGTAAGGAACTTTCTCTGTGTTCTTGGTGTTTATTGTCTCCACCCTGAGAGCTGGCTCTTCACTCCTCCCTTCTTGTTAGCATTTTAAATGCTTTGAGGGAGGGATTCCCAGGTTAAACGCGAAGAAGAAGACGCCAAACATTACAAAACTATATATATTCCTGGCTGGTAATCCCAGTACTTGGGAGGCTGAGGCAAGAGGATTGCTATGAGGTTGAGCTTAAGAAGTACAAAAAATGAGGCTTTCTTCCCTCTCTAGAGCCTGAGTCAGAAGTAATGTTTTTGAGTCTTTTGCCACAAGTGATTTTTTAAAAAAAGTTATTTATTATCTTCAGTTTGAGCTTCCTTCTCTACATATATAGGCTGCAAGTCTATTTGTTAATCAATATATATAATCATTTAATATCACTATGAACTATTTTAATTTGTAAGATGAATAATAGACCAAAGTCAGAAGGATATTTGAGTTCAGATTAAAAGACAACCCAACTGAAAGCAAAGCTTTGGTTTTGACACACAGGTCCTACCACTTGAATAAAAAAAAATTCTACAAGACTCATCACTCAGCAAATTCTGTAATTCTGTGACTCTTCTATCCCTACAGATAATACTGCAGTCACTCAGAATCACGACACAAATCCATGTGAGTCTTCTGCTAAAAAGAAAGGGAAGAAAGCAATTCACATTTTTTGAGAGCCTAAATTATGCCAGATCTGGGCCAAACAATGATTCCTAAGCACTTCATTTAGTTCTTCAAGAATTTTTGGAGATACGCAGTTTCTCTGTTGATGATGTAGAATACCTTCAAGATAAAATTTTTAAAAATATACAGATGAGCATGTATGGATTAACCTTATGAATTTGCAAAGGAAAAGTAGTCCTTTATATGCCTAGAAAAATTCTGGAAAGCCACACACACAAAAATATATTAACAATTGTTAATTCTGGTATATATTGCTGGAGGTTAGAAATACTGCTTTTCATTGGCGGGTATTAACCTAATCTGTATTCCTCATTCCAGAAAAGGAGGCATGCAAAGGTTTGCAGACCTAAGAGAATCAGTATTTGTGGTACAAAATGCTGTTGTCTCCATCTGTTAGGAAGGTGTTACGGTAGTATTATGAAAATACAACCGTCTTAAGTATAAGCTACTGGGGCCGGAGTGGGTGAAGTCTCTAGGTTAAAGAACATACTTGTAGAAGACATTAGTAATAATAGCACCAGCAGGGCAGAGTAAGAGCAGTCTGTGTTTTTATTTAATTTTTGTTTATGTTGTCATATATGTATGTCTTTGTGTGTTGGCTTTATTGGTGTGTGAGGTTTTTTAATGTCAAGCTATGGTTCTGTAAGTGTATCTCGCTCTGGGCCTGCGCTAGATGGCAGGTTTACGTCTTTAACACAGCTTTAGATGTCCTGAACTTTGATGTCCAGATGGGTTCCCACATCTCACCCCCTTGAAGGTCGGGGAGAGTTGTTTTTCCTGAGTGGCCTATACAGCAGACCCCTGTGTATAAAGGCTGTAACAACAATAAGGAAACAGTAGGACTCTATTAACCTTATTGTTGTTGTAGCATAGTTTATGGTTGTTTAGCATTAGGTGGATTTTAATAATTTTTATTATTGGGTAGGGAGGCCTATTGTAGGCCTTGGGTGGTGAATATTTTTTTATTTATCTTTTGTAAGGCTTTTTGTATCTGTGTTTGGTGGCTAAAATGTAACATTCCATATGTAAGACAGCATAATTTTTGCGGGTGTTGTAATTAGGAAATTAAGAGTTACGTGGGTTTGTAAAACCACCTTTTCTAGTTGAGAAGTTTTATCTATAAGTAATACTAAAGCCCGGCATGTGACATTTAAGGCCTGGTGCATACGTTGAGCAAGGATTTTAACCTGGAGTGCTAGGTTTATTGGGTTTGTTTATGGCATTGTGAATGCCCTTAGATAAATCTATTAGGTCAGTTGTTTAGTGTGATGTCGTTTGAGATATATAGTGTTTTAGCACGAGGAATGTCTCTAATGGATTTGATAGTGTTTTTAACATACGGAAATCTTTAAGTGTAGTGTTTTGTTTGGTATGTGAATAACTTGTGGTGTTATAAACCTGTAAAGTTTTTGTAATGGACTAATTGGTTGGCACTGTATTTATGAACTCATGGTTATTTTATTGTTTGTTTGCATTTTTTATTAGAAATGTTGGGCTGCATAGGCTAGGGGTAATTATTTTGCAGTTTGGATTTTTATTGATATATTTATCTGTTGGCTATATTTAGGAATGTTACTTGTAATTTTGTTATTTATCTTTGGTTATTGCATACAGCAGGTATTAGTTTTGTAGTGTGGTTGTGTTTTTTTTCAGATTAGTGCTTTGATGGCCTGGCACTGTCGATGGCCTGGCACTGTGGATCTTAGGTAGAAGGTCTGGTTTGGCTCTCAGCTAGTTTACCTGAGTAAAGACGCTAGCGTGATTATGATTTGTTTTATGAGAGGCCCTTGCTGTCTCGATCGGGAGTTCAGTGGTCACCCAACAGTGTGATTGTCGGTGTGTGTGAGCAAACGTGTGTGCGAGGGAGATGCGGCCATTAGCGCGGTTCATTTGGGTTGAGGGACAGGGCAGAAAGAGAAAGCATTATGGGGGCTCCCGCCCGCTGCGGAGGATGCAGGCCACATGTTTATCCTGTGAGAGGACCGTGGCCAGAGTCATCTGACCGCTCAGCATAGCCTCCTAGACTTGGGGTATTTTTGTTATTGGGGGTAAGAGAGTTGGGCTAAATTTATTATCTCTAGGGGGATGGTACAAAGCCACGACATTATTAATTTTTATTAGGACGATGGTTTTAGCATCAGGTGGAGAGTACTGAAGTCTTTAACAGCCAGGTTGAAGCCTAGGGGTGTATTTTATAGTATGTTTAAGATTTCTTTTAGGGCTCTCGAAAGAATGGCTAATTGTCTATTAGAGGGTCGATAGGCTAATTTAAATTTATCGATAGCAGCAGCCTTTTGGTTGTATAGGCTTGAACGTGGTAAGGATTAAAGTTCTTGTTAATCACCATAGGGCCCTGTTTTGTGTGTTGAGTGTGTGGATAAACTGGCTGTGTTTTTAGGAAGTGATCTGATGGGCTGTTATTTGTATGTCAGAGCTAGGACCATCAAGGCAGACTCATACTCATTTAGTTAACTTTGGAGTTAAATAGGTCAACTTTAGGAGCCTGTTGTATCTTTTAATTATAATAGCAGCCTGTGGTCCAGTAGGGCCCATAAAAGTGCATGTGATACTATTGTTTTGGGTCTATTGACACTGTTTACTGCTATCCTCTGAGTCAATGATCAGACCACTGGCCCTAGACCTATAGTGTTAGTGAAACACCAAAGCACCACAGGCATCCAGTTGCATTTCAACACCACAGCTACCATCACAGCCTGTGTTTCTCCAGATAAACCTGTCACTTACAGCTGGGGCTGGGGGTGGGAGTGGGAGGGTAGGTACTTCTTGTTTGCCAGCCATGCACCAGAAGAGGCTGGGGTCTGCCATGCACCAGAAGAGGCTGTTCCAGCCCAGCAGCAGCCCACACATGACACTGGTTCCCAGACTGGGCTTGCTTGCTGGGATGGCTATGTTCTCTCTACCCTCAGTCCACGAATTTCTTGAAAAGGAGCTTTTGCTGGGTTTGTTTAGTCTCTTGTAGTATCTTTTTGGATAATCTGGTATACAAGGCATAGTAGTGTAGTTAGGTGTGGTATGAACATTTGCCAGAAATTTAATAAGCATATATATATATATATATATATATATATAGCTGGCATGTTGTCATGAGTTTGAGTATGTTTGCACCTTATTGATAACTGTATCAGGAATTAATTTTTTTTTTTACCCAATAGCACCTAAAAGTTTGACAGATAAGCTAGGTCTCTGGACTTGGCCTTTGTTTATGGCCTACCCTCAGACCAGCAAAGCTTTTTTAGACAGTGTGTGGCAGCTTTTAAATCTGTAAGACAATTAGAGGTTAAAATAATATTAGTGATATAATGAGATAATGACAGAGTGCGGCTTGGTTAGGTGGCCAAATCCTGGGCCACCAAACCATGACACAAAGTCAGGTTATGCAAATAGCCTCGTGGCACTACCTGGGAGGGCTATAGTTTATCTTTTTAGGTGAAGGCAAATAGGTCTTGACTGTTAGGTATAATAGCAATGGAGAAGAAGGCACTGGCTAAATCAGTAACATAATGGTCCTGACCTAGCGTCAGAATGAGACAATCTATTAAATTAGTGACATTAGGCACCATTGCTTGTAAAGGAGGAGTTATTTTATTTAGTTCTTGGTAATTAATGGCTATTTATTATGTTTTATCTGGTTTTTGTGTGGACCATTTTGGGAGTTGAATGGGCTCTGTCTAGGGTTTATTTTTTTTTAACATTTTAAGATAGTTTGTTTTATTTTTTATGACCTCTAGACAGGCAGCATTGTTTTATGTATATACCCCATGTAGCCTGTGAGGTCATAGGGTGTGGTGTGGATGGTCTTGGTTTTTATCACACAAATTTGCAAGTGAAATGTTCTCTGCATGGTGCCGAGCTGAGTAGTTAGTATGTCTTTAGTATATATTTAGTCACCAGGGAAACATAAATATTATAAGGGCAGGGAGGCAAGCGCCTGATAGCTGGTGGTGTCTGGGCCTTTTGGACTGTGACTTAGTGATTTTTATATTTTTGAATGTGCATAGTAGGTCTTGTAAACGGGTTGCTGTATATTTGTATTTGTTTGGCTCTGGTATTTACCAACACTAGAATATGCTGTACATTTTGAGGGGGCTAATAAATAATTAAATTTTAATGCAGCCTCTGGTTTTTAGGGATCTCTATAATCCAGATGTCATGGTCTGTCTTTTAATCTGGGTAGAAGGAAGCCAGTGTTTTTTTCTGTTTTATCTGTGCTGCTCTGGTCTTTGGGCTGGAACCCATTGGGTGGTGACCAATTTATCAGCATCTGCTGACCTGTCTTGGGGGCTATCTTTTACATACCCTGTGGAACCTTCCTGCAGAGGGGGTGCTGCCTACGCTGACAACTCTGTGGGCATAACTGTGTGCTACCAGCCCTATTGTCGCATTGCTAAAGTAGCCTTGCGGGCACTATTTTACTCACCTTTTGCTTCAGTTGTTTTGTCAGCTCTTGCAGCTCCACAGCTGTGCAGGTTGTGTGTGCCGTGTGCTGGGTAGAGGCTGAGGCCCTGTGGTCCCCCTCCCTGGGCTAACAGTCCCTCTAGCTCTAGCTTGCCATGAATAGTCAGCCTATTCAAAACCAGGGGATTAGGTGTGGTCTCTGGGTTAAACAATGTATTTTTATAAGACATTTGTCATCATGGCAGGCAACAGGGAGCAGGGCAGAGTAAGAACAGTCTGTGTTTTATTGTTTTATTTTTGTATATGTTGTTATCATATGTGCATGTTTTTATGTGTTGGCTTTACTGGCATGTATAGTTGTTTAATGTCAGGTTATGGTTGTATAAGTGTATCTTGCTCTGTGCCTGCACTGGACAGCGGGTTTATGTCTCTAACACGTTTTTTAGATGCCCTGAGCTTTGAAGTGGTCTGAGCAGTTCCCCGAAGTAGCTCAGCCCATAAGCCTTTCTCTTAACCAGCGAGAGGTGAAAAGCTAGCTTGTCCTGGTTCTGTCTTTGGAATCTAACTTCCTGTTTATGTTGGCAAGCACAGCTCAAAGATAAATGCAGGGGGCATGGAATGATGCAGATACAGTTGCCTAGTTCTTGTTGTACAATACAATAGACATTCATTTCTTTATTCCTTGCTTTGATGTATTAAAGCTGTTTTGCATTTGTGATGGACTAATTAACAGTCCATTTAAGTGAAAACGCCCAGCTGAACTGAATCAGTGTGGTGCTGGGTGTGGAAGGCCCACCTGAGGGTTGTTGCCAATGGCATAAAAAGAGAACAGGATGGGGAGATGCTGTACTATGGATTCTCCCGGAGAAGCCTGCACAGGCTGCTTTTCCTGATACAAACTCAGTTCTCATGGTCAGAGGGGCTCAGGTCCTCACTGCGGCCAGGGATGGCTGCAGTCCTTCTCAGGGGAGCCCTGGTCCTCACCTTGAGCCTCACTTCCTGTCCAGTGCAGACCCTCGGCCTGCTGACACAGATCCTATACCCACAGGTGAAGACTTTCTAGCTTCCACCGCTGACCTTTGGACCTTCCTGGTGCACATCCTTGTACAGACTTGTCTGAGACATGGCCGTGGGCTCTAGGCCTCCAGCTGGACTCATCTGGGACATTGCTGTGGGATCCAGGTCCTTGGCTGGATTTCTGAGGTCTCTAGCATGCAGACAGATCTCTTGCACTCTTCTACATTTAACTTTTTTGGTAAATATTATAAAATAATCCTATACATTATATGTCCTCTATTAAATCTATTCCCTTGCAAACCCTGATACAACAGCATCTGAATAAAATGTCCTGAAACATAAAAAAGAGAGCTGAATTTCTACATCAAGTATGTCCCACCTGAGGCCTATGGGTCACACATAGCCCCGGACAGCTGGTAATGCAGGTCCACAAGATCATAAGCTGTTAACATCACTCTGTGATTTCTAGCAGTATTTTTCCTATCCCATTTGCATGGTGCATCAGAGGTGACCACAGAGCTCTGTGTAGGGAGGGTACCGTGTAATGCTAATTCTACCCTGCTGTGTCCACCGTGCACAGTCGGAGCAAAGGTCTATTCTTTTCATTGTGATAAAAACAAAAGCTTTGTTACTTATATACATTAACTCTATCATATATTTTATAGACAGCCTAACACAGTTCTTCTTTACTCAGTGCAGCCCAGCAGGCCTCGAGGTTGGACACTCATGTTCATGGTGCTCGTATCCTCAGATTCCTCTAAAACACAAAGATAACCCAAATGCAAGGTTGGCTCCAAGCCCTAATACGTGATCTTTATTGGTTCAGTTCAAATGAATGGAAGTATCAGTCCTAGTGCCAAGCAAGTCCCCTCTGTCCTGTGCCCTGGGCTTAGAGGGAATTACACACACACACACACACACACGTACACACACAGACACACACATTCACACCCACATTACCACATGGTGCCTTTGTCTCGGGATCTGGTGCTTAGCTTGGACATGATGTAAACCTTAACCCTAAATGTCTGCTCTAGTAACTCACACAATTCTGATGACAGGGAAATCTGAGTTATGCTGCTACCTACACCAGAGTTAGATTTTTTGGGGGGAGGATTAACTGGAAGAAGCATTTAGGAGAGAGAACAGACAAATGTAAGGTGTCAACTTCTCAGATTCTGGGAATGCAATAGATTCTTGCATGAGGAAGTACTTTTCCCAGGAATGCTAGAAATGAACTTTCTTGCTACTTGCCCTCCAATACATGGTTCCAAAGGCACACATATTCTCAATAGATGTACATGGCATCTGGGGGACATATTGCCAATTAAGTAATTCATATTAATCTTTAATTTGCACATATGTAGCAATCATACTGAGCCTTTCCACTGGTGACCAGATGGACAGTGAATGCTGGAACTGGGAGGTGTTATTTTAATTAAAATGTAATATTTAATTACATTTTCAATAAAAACTTTATTTGAGTAATTTTATTTTAAATTTTCATACAAGTATATGTTACATGTTATTTTTACATGATTTTGGATGTTCTATGAAAATATGTTTTTGAAAGTGTATGTTCACTTGACATAATTGCATTCCATTTTTAATCCTTGGTAGTACTACTACCAATAGAATAAAAATTATGTAAAAATCTTGGTAACAACATATGTAGTGATTTTATCAAAAAGAAGTCAATTATATGTTGCTTATGCATTATGTATATCCTTATTAGTTATTCAACACTGCCAGTTCATCAACAAAATATTCACACATATCCAATATGAGGGAATTCTGTTGCCTTTCATATTTTGATTATATAAAAAGATCACAGCTTACATCTCCCTTTTAACTTGCTGTTAGGAAGATGTATTCGCTAAGGTAGAAGTGTGGAACATGCTTTATTTTACAGTTTGTTCACTCGTTGTATAACTTTCCCATCTTCAGACATGGGTTACATGGTTCCACTTGTGCTGTGTTTCTGGACCCCACAAATAAGGTGCAGGCTTACGGCAATTAGTAGGTGTGCATTAAGTGTACAAGCGGAGCGTGGTGTCTGTTAAGCCTAGCCTGTGTGGGACACACAGAATTCATGAGTGATAGCTTTTTCAGTGGTGTGGTCTGCATCACAAGGTAGTAAACTCCTGTCTCAGAGACTGTTAAAGCAGAGTGCTGTGTTTAAACGAAAAGAATTCAATTCAATCTAGGTTGGAAGAGTCACGCTGGGTCCTAGTACAAGGGTCAAGTACACGACCAACAAGCTTCCACCAACTTGGAATCCTGTGATGATTCTGTTGCCTGGAAATACAAGCTACTGGGGACCCTTAATCACACCCTTTAGAAAAGGGTGTTTTTGTGGATCCTAGAATCAGGGACTCTCTCCCGAGACAGTCAGGTTTCTTCTGAACATTTGTGTAATATCTGTATAATCTTTCCATCTGCAGAGGTTCTGTTTTGGAGTTAGAAGTGCTTTCAAAGACAAGCAGGCTTTTGGCTCTAAGATTTCTGGTTGAGCAGTGGAACTGCTACTGACTAGGAAAGATCTCCAGAGGCTTTTCCTTCTGTAAGTGTAGTGCTGATAGCCTCTATTTGACCCAGGTATAATCACAGTTCAAAGGAACAGTGCTACAGAATTTCACCATTCTCCAGAAAATAGCCTATAGGCATGTGCGTGGGAAACTAGGAAGCATTAGTTACCCAGGTATAATCACAGTTCAAAGGAACAGTGCTACAGAATTTTACCATTCTCCAGAAAATAGCCTATAGGCATGTGCGTGGGAAACTAGGAAGCATTAGTTACCAGATGTGACTTGGGAAGGCGGAGGTACTGATAGAGCTCCTTACCCTGAGGCATCTTCTTTTAGAAGGGGAGTTTTCTAGGTTTTAGGAAAGGAAAGGAGTGTGTTGCTCAGTAAATTGTAAAGTATGCATGCTTCACAGGTGGTCACCAGATCCTTTCAGTGCACCCTGCCTGTAGGGAGAGAAGGAGGTAACTGGCCAGCAGCCACTGAGTGCTAACTGGGAAAGGGGGCTGGGCCTAGCTTCCTGCCTTCATGAGTGGCTCTAACACTGTTGTTAAGACCACTGCATGGAGCCACGTAGAATCTGGATTCCTGATAATAAGGACCAAAAGCACATTCAGTAGAACAATGGCCTTAATCCTATTTTTAACTAATTAATACAATATCCAGTGTTGTGATGATGATTTCTGAGTTCTACTAATTCTGTGTATTGAAATCATAAAAATAATTAGAAGTATTTCTTTTACTTCTGTTTCTCTTTCCCTTATTGAAAAAAAAAAAAAACCTCTGTAAGCACTATGATCCTTTTCAATAAATGTGCTACTACTGTGTAGCATTTAAATTGGGAAATTCTTTTTTGTTTGTTTGTTTTTGAGACAGTCTTGCCATGTAGTTCAGTTTGACTTCAAACTCATGGCAAACCTCCTGCCTCAGCCTCCCAAGTGCTGGGACTACAGATGTGCACCACCATGCCTGGCCTGAAAATTCTTTTTGAAACCCAATCTAGAGGGCTCTGAAAGGAATCTTTTTTAGATAAGTATGGATATAGGAAAAAAAAAAAAAGAAAAGAAAAAAAGAAAAGAGGGCCAAATAGGAAACCTTTGGTGACAGAAGAAGATGGGCGTAATGCAATGGTACTTGCTAAATGCAGACCAAGTAAGGAACTGAAACCCAAGGGAAAAGCTTTCAAACCCGAGCTTGGTTAAATCCAAGAGACTGAAGCTGAGTGGAGGTGAAGGCTTTGGGTGATAAAAGCAGGAAGTCCCCAGCAGGAAATGAAAGTCAAATGACAAAAGGCAAAGGGAAATTAAGAATACTTTACATAAGGAACTAGAGGGGTAAAAAGGAAAACACTGCCTTATTAGGAGCTGCAGGGGAGCAGACACTACAGCCCAGTCGCACGGATTGTGAGGGGGACAGTAGGGCGGCCCTGGGCTCCTGCAGTGAGGAGTCATCTCAGCCCCAGCTTGCTGAACTCAGTCAAGGCAGTAATGCTGACTTCCAGAAAGATACTCAGACCACTAGTGTTCACAATGTGCTCCGCATGGTGTCTCCTGCCTGGTGAGCGCTGGCTGTGTGGGAGCTGCTGTTCATATCATCATAAAAGTGTTACTCCAAGTGTTTACCCCTCCCCCTTGCTGTTATTTATTACAGACACGCTGCAGCCGTTATGGTCTTCCAAACCACGGGCAATTACCCCTCTGCTACTCAACGCCATTCATTGCTTTTAATGACTCCTTTTGTTCACACTCTTGATGATGGGCCATTCAAGGTAAATTTTATCATCTCAAACTTATAAACAGGAAACAAGGGCAGCTTAAACAATTGCCCAACAAGCTAGAGCAGATCGCTGGTTTAACTGAACGGAAGCCCTGCATCTTGGGTCCAGTTCATCTCTTAGGACAAAAAATAGCCATTGAGTGATTTGACATTCTTGTTTATAATCTGTATCATGAAGCACAATCTAAGCAGCGGTTTAGACTGATTTAATTATAGTGACTCTACTTGTCCGATGGTATTACACATTTCTTAAAAGGGTTGCTTAAAGAAAAAGTTATGCCTGCAAAGAATTTAATATCTAAAATATATTCATATTACAAAACAATTGATTCACAAGTCGATGTGCTCTCTGGGAAAATTCTCCATGTTTATCACATTTAAAATGCATGAGTTTTATTTATTTTTATTTTCTACCCCTCTACAATACTCATGTAAAGACTAGAGACATTACTGTTACTAGCCACTATTTATTTCTGCTTCTTTACCATACCCCTTCCGTCTCTCACAGGTCTCTAGTTTTCACTGTAAGATACCACACAGAAGGATGTATAGCAGCTGGGGAAGAAACTACAAAATGAGCACAATGCACGCATCCCTTTTGCTGTAGGAAATCAGAAAGGCCGGATGACTACAAGCTACGAATATCCAGGTTGGGAGTTTCCAAATGTAAGTTTCAGAGCTTGATAAACATTTCAAATAATTGCAGAGATTGGTAGCATTGAGATGCCACCCTTGCACTTTGCCAAGTAAAGACATTTATTGCTAGTCGCCCACTAACATTTCTTTATACTAAAAGTAAGGGCACATCAGCTTGAAGAGAAGTGTAAAAAATGTCAGAGTAAAGGCGCAAGGAGTGATAAATGATGCCTTAAACCGCCTCACCTGCTAGTGTGTAACACTTTTTACAAGTTTTTCTCATGTTATTGGAGACCAATGAAAATGGCCTGGCGTTATCCATAGGATGACGCCCTTGGGGAGTGGGTCCAGAGACTCCTTTTGGCAGGAGAGAAGAGTGGAGAATACAAAACTAAGCAGGTGACTTTTATTGAGGGGTTACTCTCCATCCAGGTCCTGTGGTAGTGCTTCAAGGCCCTGAGGAAGGGACAAGTCCTGAGAATGTTTGCAGCAGAAAATCTGCCCCCACTTTTTTTCTGGTTTACCTCACCATGAAAACCCTCTCAGCCCAAAAGACTTCACGGGTGAGTTAGTTGATCTCTCCACAAACACGGTCACTGTGTGACTCTGAGTGTGACTGGGGCTGGTGCAGCCCTTTGGAGGCCATCGCAGCAGGGACTGACCACACTGGGATTCGATTCTACTTTCACAAAGGGACAGACCTCGTCAGGGTTTTTGCCACACACTTCTGTGCCGTGACAAAGCATGGCATTCACCGTGTGCTGAGCCTGGCTGGAGACCACAACAACTAACTGATTATGAAAGCCAAAAATACCCCACAGTCTAAATCGAGACACAGGCAGAGTGACCACCCTGAGTCACCAAAACTCATTTGATACATACTTTATTTTTAGATAACGTAAGTGGGGACCAAAAGTGTCTCATTGGCTGGTTCTGCTCTCCCAGTGAAAGCACAAAGAAAGGAACTAAGTCTGTGGTTTGGTTTTTCTTTTTTAGTTCACCATGAAGGTTGCCAACTAGTAGAGAGAATGTGATTCTTCAGCTCTGGAAAGTCCATGGCTAATTGACCGGGCTGATAACATCTCCCTGGACTAAACTATGAAAGAGATCTTGGTTTACCATCTGTTGTGTAAGACGCTCCCAGCAAAGCACGTTATCATTCCGAGATCTTCCCGTAAACGGGAATGTCAGTGTGGAATAAAATGAAGGAGAGAGCTTATTTGCCTAATGTAGGCTTATTTCCTGTCTAATGTAGAGTTTACTTTACAAATGTTTACAATTTTCATTGCAAATATTCTAAATGTATTTTAGCTTTGCAACTCTATTGTCACCCTATCTTTAACACATGATTTTCCTGAGTGCCCGTTGTCCTCGTTTCTCACCTACGTCAAGTGCTTTCAGCCCTCTAGGCGCATACCTGACTGTCCTCTTTCCATCTCCTGCTCCTCGGCATTCTCTTTGTTCTTGGCATATCCCAAGCTCTTTTCACATTCGTGTCTTTGCATTGGATGTTCGCTCTGCCGTGATTTCCCTGTCATCTTTACCTAGCTGGTCTCTTCTTGGGACTTTCCTCTTTGTTCCTGTATCTCTCCTCAAAGAAGATTCCTGACCATCTTGGTTGAAACATCCCATCTCCATCAGCTACTTTCCAATATATTTTATTTTTTTAATTTTCCCAGCACTTAGGAATAGGTGAAAATATCTTGCACAGTCATTTACTAACTTATTTGCCCTCTCTGGAATGGAAACTCCATGAAAACAGGAACTTTGCCTGCTTGTTCCTGTAGCCTAGCACTGGAATTGTGCCTGGCCCGTAGCAGCCCTCAGTAAATGTTTTTCTGAATGATGAATGAGTGAAAAGGTAGAAGAATTGATGGACATTTTCATATTTTGTCACCTTTGTCCCCATGAATCTAGGCCTAAGTGGCACAGGATCTCCATAATTAACAAAGTTAGGGCAAATAACTTAGTGTTTAAGTTATCTGGCTTGGCACTCTGTAATTGAACAGTTGCTAAACTGCACAATTTGTCAAATGATCCACTTCAAGTAAATTTGTAACTCAGCCGGAGAAACAATCCAATAAGTGTACACATAAAAATGTAATATAAAAAGAAAAGATTAAGTACACCGTTATGGTTTATATCTAGGGGTCCTTCCAAAAGCCTCGTGCAATTGTAGGTGTGGCTTTGAAAGGTGATTGGATTGTGTGGCTCATAGCTGGCTTGCTGTTAGGAGGCGGGGTCCCCGGGCGTGTGGCCTGGAGGAGTTTATCTGGGTCCTCTGCTCCTCCCATGCTCTGGCTTCGGGTCAGTGATGCCATGGGCAGCTCTTCTCTGCCATGCCCTGCCTTGGAGCCTCTCCTTTAAATGGTGGGTGTCAGGTATCAAACCCCAGTAATGAGAGCAGTAACTAAGATGTATACTGATTTAGAATGGGCAAACACATCTTATGAGTATATATTTTAAACCAGTAACTACCATGTTAAATACTAATAAGAAAAAAAAATAGAGACAAGAGGTCCCCCCCACCCCTTTTTTTGAGACAGGGTCTCTCTACGCAGTTCAGGCTGGCTTTGAGCTCACCTTGCAGCCCATGCTGGTCTCGAACTCACAACGATCCTCTTGCATCAGCCTCTTGAGTGCTGGGATTGCAGGCATGCACCACCAAGAGTCTTTCTTTCTCTTTTGAAAAATACATATTGACCTGGAAGTTCTAGCCAATGCAATAAGACAAGAAAGCTAAAGAAATGATATAACTATTTTAAAGTAGCGAGAAAATTATCTTCACAGGTGATGAGTATGAGGAGAATTCAAGTTCTTTTAAGGGCCAATAAGAATGTTAAATGAAATAGAGTTAAAAGTAAGCACATAAAAGGTGATAAATTTATTAGAGAGCTTCTTTCTTTCTTGGTAACAAAACATGCATGAGTCTTAAACTGAAGAATAGGGCTATGAATTTTAATTCAGTGTTATATTTTCCTATTAAAAAGCCTAATTTTTATCTTTTTACTCTGTCAACATTCATACTCCTCCTCTTTGTATAGCTCTGTACTAAGAACAATGGAGAAAACAAAGGGAAAAGAAGAATATATTGTCCTGACCCTCAAAGTGTAATCCCATGGGGGCCAGGGATTTAGCTCAGTGGCTTAAGTGCCTGCCTGGCAAGTGTGAGGTTGTGAGTTCGATCCCCGGTACCAAAAAAAAAAAAAAAAAAGAATTTATATCAGTGGCACAGTGGCTGCCTGGCAAGTGCGAGGGCCTAAGTTTGATTCTTGGTACCAAAAAAGAAAGAAAGAAAGAAAGAAAGAAAGA